>JAMLFT010005911.1:0-16859 GCA_026544285.1 Pachyrhizus erosus
AATTAATTTGATTATATTTAATAAAATTATTTTTAAAATATTTTTTATTTAATTGAGATTCTATGTTTAATAAATCTTTTTTATTCTTTATATCAAAGTTTTGTTGAGAGATAATTTAAAGAAAAAATTTATTTTTTAAATAAAATTAACAAAATTAAATGATATTAATTATTTTTTAATTAATGTAAAATTTTTTCTTATAATAAAATAGAAACCGAATAGAGCAATACTTTTATATAAATACGAATCTCATAATCTATAATCTATAACATATGTAAAGATAATACAAATTTTTTTAGTGTATATTACCCTTTAATTGCATATATAACTACTCTCACTTTTTCAACTTTTATTGAGCCTCCCCTCTCTTCTTTTTCTTTTAATTTTCTTATTCATCGCTGCCTCAAAACCTCCCTCTTCTTTACCTTTTACCTAGAAAAAATAAAATAAAATGAACTGATAAGCATTATTGTGTCCGTTTTTCGGCTAGTAAAATATAATTACATTTGTTCTTGATGTCCTTAGAAAATGTGATAATTTAAAAAGATATTTGATGAACACGCTATAAGACGTATAATTATTAAAATAATAATATAAAATAATCTAATGTACGAAGTCACTGTTTATATATTATTAGTCTTTCTTATATTTTTAAAACATAGATTTTAAGGATCATAAATTATTTGGCATGATTTTGGATTTAAATCTCGACCAATATAAAAGTTTATATATTTATTTATTTAATTAATTTCAAACATACTACCATGAAAACTGAAAAGAAGATACGATGGTTGTTTTAGGGGGGTTATATATATAGTTTAAAAGACTGCCCATCAATGTCTTTGCACGTCCATGGCTCGATGTTATTTTAAAAAAAAGTAATTCTTTAAAATTAGAATTCATATTAAACAAACACGCACTCGATACTAAAAAGAATAGGCATTGTGGTTGGTCGATTCCAAATGTACCTGCAAGATACGAATTTGAGCGTGTCAGTTTTGTTTGGTGACCTCTCTTCAACAAAATTTATCATTTTTATATTTCAGAGGATTCACTTTCTAAACACGGTCCAACCACTAACCCTCTTCCAGAATCCAAGGAGAAGATGGCTCCTTCATATAAAATCCCCTCGTTCAATCCAATTTTACTGGAGCCAAAAGAGAATTTTTTTTATTATATTTTAATTGTCCTTTTATTTTTAAGATCACTAGCTGTATCAATATTGTTTAATTTCTATAATTTGCTGTAATGATTCTCAATTAGGATATTAATTTAGGCTTTCCTAATTAGTAGCTACCCCAATTGTATGAAAAGAATGTAAGGAAACTTGTGAATTTAAGTGTGGAAATAATCATTCCACAAAAAAATAATGAAATAAATCCATAGAATTAATTAAAAAGAAAACCGTAACGGTAGGAGAACAGGTGCGAGGCCAGCTGAAAGAAGTGCGTAAAGGTGGAGAAAGCAGAGTGAAGAGAGGCAGTTATAAAGCTATTCATTTTCATTCGGCACCAAAAGCGATCAAGGTCGGTTTCTTCATATTCCTTCCATCCAATTCACTTTTTTCTTCTTCTATTCGTTGTTTATCTTCACTCTTCATCGATCACAATTTTTCTTTTGCTACTAGAATCAACGCAACTACTAGGAGACTAATTGTAATTCTCTGCTTCCGTGAAACTAACCAGGTACTCCTCATTGAATTTTCGTTTCTTCTCCAGAGATCGAAGATTTCACCTTTTGTTTTTACGCATTCTTATTCTTCAGTGAATAATAGCTAACCGCCTCAAGAAAATTTCAGCTGTATTTCCTTTTACACTTCATTAGTTCGCTTTCAAGTTCACCATGAAAATGCTACACGCAACGTTGTTCCTGCTTTTTAGAATGTAATGAATGCAGAAAATATTCATTGGTTCATATACCAGTAGTATCCTCTCTAAGAAATTATTATCATGATTTTATATATAGTGTATACCCGTTAGGATTCTGATTTTGCTCAGTAAAGAGGAAAATTGTGATTGTATCGTAATTATTTCTTTATTCTCGAGATAACTAGCCATATGAATAGTGGTTTGTTTCCATATTAACTGTCATCATTAACTTTCCTAGTTATTGTAATTAGGACAATAATTTGGGATTTCCTAATTACAGTAACTAGGAAAACCTAATCATTTCTTCCATCTCAACATTCAGGTTAACATTTTGGGGGTAGCTGAGTGATCTGGTGTTAATTGCTTCTTTTTTGTTGATGAACTTGCATTGTTGAATCTGAAAATTCACTCTGCTGATTCACTGTTTTCTGTTAATTCACTCTACAGATTATTTGTCTAGCATATAGAATTTAAGATGAGTTGGAACCCACACATGGAGGTCCGTTACAATAACATCAGCTATCCCTACAGTACAGCAGGAAGCTTTATTGAATATGTTGAAGGTCTTACATACGAACATGTTAGCTTTATTTTTTGTGGTGCCTCACATGTTCAGGTACATTCAGAGATCTTATCTAGGTTCTATTTGAGATATTGATAGAAATTTTGTACCCTTTTTATTGTTTCCTCTATGGAGATCTGTTGGGATGACCTTGCTTAGTTTGACATACAGCGTAGAAGTTTTCAAATCAAAATTATCAAATATAGAATAAATGTCTGTTAAAGAGTTTATATTCTTTTCCTGTGAATGGAACTCTACTTGAGAGTTACAAGTAAAAAAAATTTCATGTATATATACAGGAGAATTCATACCCTTCAACTGCAAGTTTTTACAAATCTGGACTATCTGAACAGGAGAATACCTCATATTATCAGGAAAGTCATGGTTATGAGGTGAATCATCATGAACCATTGATGAATGAGTATAGAAGGCCTTCAGAAAACTCTGCAATAATCAATGAACAGATGGCAACAGTTTGCATAGAAAGGGAAGAAAGAGAAAACAATGCCACACCAGACAATTCTATTGAATGTATGTTAATGAGTTTCATATCAGAGGATAATTTTCATCAAATATATTATCCATCGAAATTTGTAATTCTGTGCCTGTGTATAAAATGTATTAAGCAAATCCGTCTCTTTTCTTTCAGGTCCACGAAGACATCATAATAATTCCGATGATAATCTGGTATCTTTATTAAATTCCTGGTGCATTAAATGACTAAATAATTAAATGGCAATTCTTTCAACCACGAAGAAGCTGAACCTTTACCTGAAGCACATTCATCGATTAAATAAAATGAGCTAAGCCATTTTTTATAAAACTTTTCAGGTCATTTGGGAAGACAATATTGATCCTGACAACATGACCTATGAGGTTGAACTGAAAGTATTAGCATTCTTTTAGTATCCCACTTATATTTCTTCCTTAAAGTACAACTATTTTATGTTTGGTTTCTTAAAAGTACACTATCTTCTGCTTTGCTCCTGTGCAAGCCTTTTTCCTTCCTTCCTGCATAATACATTATGTTATATCTATTGCATCAATTCTCTGAAAAGAAAAAATTAACGAAGAAATATTTATGTTAAAAAAGTTGTATAATAGTAGTTATAATCAAGAATTTTTTTATTATGGTTTTAACATTTACTTAGATTAGTTGCACAGAAGACAACTGAGGGATTGATTTTGCAATTTGGTTCTCTTATCACTCATTACAGTTACAAGAAAGGAAACCACTCAAAACCTCTATCATGCATGATCTTGACAACCATTACCTTCCCCTGTAAAAATAAAGTGGTGGAAGTTATTAATGGTCCAAAACCAAATCATGGATGAATGAGACACTTACATTGTATCAGACAACTATCGGGTTGGGCTTCCAAGTTGAATTATTACACTATATGGGTTGATGGAATTCTAAGTTGTATGATATGTAGATAGTGTTGTTAAATAGTGGTCATGGAGGTGCTATGACAACTTGCAGTGGCAGAAATCCTTTTGGCTGCCATTACATGGCCGTGGCGATGTAGGTTTCACATGGCGCACTATGGTGTCCACATTTCGTGTTGCAGTTATGGCGTCCAGAACGACTATGGCAAAAGGTTGGACATGGGTTCATTGAAATAGAGAAGATGATTTGCTTAGGTCATGTGACCTAATCCAAGCCCAATAAAAAAGGGGTTCAAAACCCTAATTTTTTATAAAAAAAAAAATGGGTTGGGTCATATGACTCAACCTAAGCCTAAAACTTAAGATTTAAGGTTGAAATCTGGACATCCCTCAACCCAATCTACTCGACACAGACCTATCTGCTGCACTTTCTGAGCCAGAAGTTGTTGCATTTTGCACAATAAAAAACAATCGTTGACGACACCGCAAGCCACCATGAACCACCCTCCACCTTCCAGCCATTGTGAACCACCCTCCAGCCGCCGCGAACTACCCAAACACCATTAATTCTTTGACGACCTTCTGGTTGTTTTCTTTTCTTTCTTCTACTCTTAAACCTCTGTTTATTCAACCATACCAAAGGCCACCATGGCAATTGAACGAGACTCAAGGTCATCCAATACAACTTATATAAGTTGGAAGTATTTTCATCTCCTTAATGATCCAGGCACTAATATTATTGTTTGTAATTATTGTGGAAAGATTATAAAAGAAGGAATCCCTGGAGCCAAATATCACCTAATGGAGAGAAAAAAAGGCAACGTTGCACCTTGTAGCAATTGTCCAAAGAAAGTAAGAGATGAACTTTAGAAAAATTTTAGGCAGAAAAAGAGAGGAGATAATTCTAAAATTCTAAATGTTGCCCATCATTTCTCATCTGAAGATGAAATTTCTCTTCCCTCCTCAACTAGTAATGTTAAAGGCAGAAACAATATTACCAAAAAAGGGCCCTGGATATATTTTATAGAGATCGAATATCTACGATAAAGAAGAGACTCAAGGAGAAAAAAAGATAAGCTAACATCTAGGAGTTTTGTGACAAAAATTTAAATACAAATGTTCATTACTCGATTTTGTATCAAGTTGACTTACCATTTAACCTTATTAAACTAAAGAGCTTTTAAGATATGATTGATGTCATTGGTGTTTATGGTCAAAATTTGTCAACTATTACTTACCATGAAATTAGAGTTTCACTCTTTAATATGGAGATGACATATACTTAAGAGTTATTGAAGGAGTATAAGGAACACTGGAGTAGACATTATTGTTCTATTATGTCATATGCATGGACAAATAGGAAGCAACAATGCCTAATTATTATTTTTTATGAATTCTTCTATAGAGACAATGTTTGTGAAGTTCATTGTTGATTTTAAATTTGTGAAGACAAGAGAAAAATTGTTTGAATTACTCGTTATCTTATTGAGGAGATTAGAGAGCACAATGTTATTCAAATTATCACTGATAATAGAAGTAATTATGTGTTGGCTAATAAAATAATGAAAGAGAAAAAATCACATCTTTGTTGGACTCCATGTGCAACTCACTACATAGTCCTTGTGCTTGAAGATATTAGAAAACTTCCTTTAATAAAGAAGACAATTCAAAAGGGAGTTAGTTTTGTTAGTTTTATATATAGCTATAGTAGTATCTTGAGTTTGCTAAGGCATTTCACCAACAAAAGGAAATTAGTAAGACCTGTACAAGATTTTCTACTTCCTTTCTATCATTAGAAAGACTTCATCAAGAGAAAGGAAATTTAAGAAAGATATTTACTTATGATGAATAGAGCAAAAACAAGCTGGCCAAGGAAGCTAAAAGGAATACTTATGCCTTCTTTTTGGAATCATGTGATTTTTATCCTAAAATTTATGACTTATCTTATAAAAGTTCTTCGACTTTGTCATAAGTGAGAAAAAGCCAATTATGGACTATATTTATGAAGCAATGGAGAAGTACAAATAAATGTTTGAAATCATTGCTAATAGGTGGAATTGTCAACTTCATCAACCACTAAATGCAATTGGTCACTTTTTGAATCTAGAGTTCTTTTATGTCAACTCGGACTTTACATGAGTTGTCAATTTATAAGAGTACTAGTGGTCTCTTTGATTCTAAGTTTACAAAATCAAATAGGAAAACCACAACTCCTAGTGATATAAAATGACTCTTATTATTTTAAGTGTTTTAAGTTTTAATATTTAAATTTTAAGTCAAAGTTTTTGGTTTTGTAGCTTAATGGTGGAAAATGTATGGTCAAACAACTCCAAACTTGTAGAAGTTAGCTGTAAAGATTTTGAGTTTGACATGTAGTGCATTAGAATGTGAATACAATATAAGTGTTTTTGAGTAAGTAATAATTGTGGTCTAAATCTCATTTCATTACTATTTTGTTGTAGGAAGAAACTAATTAATCATATTCTTATTGGATGCTGAATTATTCAAAAAAGAGAAATAGGTTAGAGTATAAAAAATTGAATGATTCAGTTTACATTAAGTATAACCAACAACTTTGTTCAAAGATATAATATTAGATATGAAATTGACCCTATTATACTTGATGAGATTGATGAGTACAATGAGTGGTTAGTGGGACAAGTGGATAATGATAATAAAGATGGAAGAATGAGTTGGTTTTTGTTAAAGATCTCACGCTTAAACTTTGTGTTTTAATATTAATTTATTGATATTTGATTTTATTTTAAAGTTATGTGAGTATTTGTCTATATTTACATATTGTTTTACTATTTATATTTGTTATCTCTTTAATATTTTTAATTATGTTTATTGTTATGTATATTATTTTTTAATATTTAATATGTATATATACTTTTTATTTTTCCGTCATGGCTTCCCCCATATATATATATATATATATGGCAGATTTTGGGTTCTTTGTCATGCTGTGTCATTCACTATTGAAAACACTATATACAAGTGATTTTAACCATTCACAAGCTCTTCATAATCTTGAAGTTTTCAAATTTCTTCCTTCCTCCTTTATTAATACTTCCTTTGTATCAATTTATATGATATTTTTAAAAAAATTGTATCAAATTATGTTATTTTACAAAACTAATGAAACATTAAATATTTTTTTTCTATAAAATATCCTTAATGAGAGACGTTGATATTTGACAATAAATAAAACAAAATCTAATTAATTAGAGAAAAATTAATTAAAAAATTACATTATAGATTTTTTAAAACTCGTCATATTAATTATAATTTTTAATGTGCACTAAAATCTTAATCGTTATATAAAATAATACAGACGGAGTAAACATATTAGAGTTATTTGACTTAGTTTTATTCTTTTATCTTTTCTCCACGTTGATACCATTTTATTTATTTTAGGAACTACTTGAATTAGGTGAGACAGTTGGAACTGAGAGCCGTGGTCTCTCCCAAGAACAGATCTCATTGCTTCCAGTTTCAAAGTACAAGTGTGGCTGCTTCTTCTTCAGAAAGAAGTCACGCGATGAGAGGTAATGATTTATGCTCCTAGACTTCGTTTTTGTTTCCAATGCAATTGTTTATTTTCTTTTTCACTCTATTACTATATTAATATTCTTTTCATGAGTATTGTATTCAAAATCTTTGTCATTGCTGCTACTTTTTATGTTCTTTTATATTAACTCTAATTTATATTTTTCATTTCAAGCCAAATTTATATTTAGGGATAAGAAATTGCTGCATGCAAGTTTTTATCAGAATTATATGTCTTACTGGCTATGCTGAACTACTAGGTTGTCTAGCTTTTAAATGTGGTTAAGAACTATGGTGTATACAGCCAGTTGCATGCTTTAGAGTTGCAACTCGAGTCAATGTCTCATCTATTGTTTCCTTGCCTCCTCCGTAATGTGTTATTCTGACTCGTCTTCCTGTTTAGATGCGTGATTTGCCAAATGGAATATAAAAGAGGGGACAAGAGGATCACTTTACCATGTAAACATGTCTATCATGCTAGCTGTGGGAACAGATGGCTTAGCATCAATAAGGCAAGTTATTTAGGAATGAGATTCTCTGAGTGCATAGAGTTTGTGAAGTTCACAGTTTATCAAAGCATTGATGAAATTAAAAATACTAGTTTGAACATTTTATAAATACAAGCATTTTAATGATAAAACATGAATATGTGAGGACTAATTTAATTTTCTCACTAGTAATTACTAGTTACTCCTTAATTTTCTTTCTGAAGTGCATATTTTGGAGGATTCAAATAAGTTGGTTGATTCTATTAATTTATCATGAATTCATTAAATACCTCTGGTGCTCATTTTGGTATCTGCTGAAATACCTGTCATTTTTCTGTGATGTTTTTCTCCAGGCTTGCCCTATGTGTTACAAGGAGGTGCTTGCCAACGTGTCAAAACACAACTAATCACCTTTGAGCGAATAGAAGTAACCTGCATATGATTCGGTTTTTCCTTTTTGTTTCAGTTTTGGTTTTGACAAAGAAATGGAAGCCGTCGTGAGGGTTGTGCTTAAAATTTAAATGAACACAATGGCTTTATTGCAAAGGCTGGATTATGTGCTCTAATTTCACGAATTTAGTTTTTTTATCATTATTTTAACGTGACTTAACATCACCTGCTGTGAGTGCCGAAACCTTAAAATGTTGAAGATATATTGATAGTATGCGCATGTAAAGTTTTTCGTACATATTTTAACTAATACTAGTATTGCATTAGATTATATAGTATTATTACAATGAAGTGCATTCAAAAATTAGAATCAACCATATAGTCTAGACTGTACTACTTTTAATATCTGACATTTACATGGATTTTAAAAAATATATTACAGCATACAAAATTTATATGCGCCTTAGCCACCTCATGATATGTCTCTTTTGATATACGGTATGTCTATTAAATATTATCTAAATAAGCCATATGAAAGGGTACTGACCTGTTTTTTTTTTTTCTAAATAATGTATTGTAAAGTCGTGTTTTATTTTTATTGTATTAAATAAATCAAATTTTATGAATACCACTTCTGAAAAATACAGCATATACAATATTTTTTAAGATACACAAATAAGTCGCGCCTTACCACTTCTGAGAAATTGTATTTAAGAAATGCCAGTTATAAGTTAAAAAGAAATGTACAACTGAACAATTTTTCCTGTATTACCACCTGAAATATGCTCTTCATTTCAACTTGAAAATTCTCTATTTTGTTATACGCTTTTAAACATTATTATATAAATTAACGTTTATATTTTTATATTACCTGCTGTAAGAGTAAAAGAAAAATTTAAATTCTCTCTATACTGATTTAATTAAGGAAAAATATTATTTTATAAGTATACTATTATATAACAAAACGAATTACTTAGATCATATTTATCTTGATGAATTTAATTATTTGACCAACAGCTTGCGAGATTTTTTTTTTTCATTTAATGACGTTGACTTGCTTGTTTGTCGTTTAGGTTGATACCTCCATCTTCTGTCAATTTATAGAATGTACCAATACGCATGAGAGAACGTGCTTACGTGACAGACGAAAGGAGCCATTTTACCCTTTCAATCTTATTTTTTAAAATAAAATTATAGTTTTATTTTTTAATAACTACGTTCGATCTTACACGTTAATTTTTAATATGCTAAACGTTTTATTTTAATTGAAGAATAATATTAATAAAGCTTAAAGTATTACATTTATATTTCATAGAATTAGAAGCTCAAAATTTCAATTTCTATTCACGGTTTTGTAGTGTCAAACTAATACGAGAAAAAACAACAAAAAATTGACAGAAAAATAAATAAATTAAATTGTCCATACAATGCATATATGAAGATTATTATAAACTCCACATAAAAGAGGGTTTATGAGTTCATTTTATTTGCTAAAATTCAAAGGATGAGATAACACAAAAATAATTATTCTATATTTAATTTGTAAAATAGTCATGAGATAGAACAAAAGAAATAACCAAAGATAAAACAAATACATCCAAAATTATAACTCGTTAAATAAGGAATAACTTTTTGTACTACATAATAAAATAGAAAAAGACTAAATTCTTTCTATCACTTTTACACGTACCTTTCCTATTCACATGTTATTTTTATTTTCTTCTTTCATTATTCAAAGTTTCAGTTGTAATTTCACACTTTAAAAACGTGTTTCCACAATAGGTATCTTTACATTAGCCTGAGTTACTTAAAAAAAATTTTCAAACTTGTTGCATAATTGAAGTCTTATTTTTATCTATTTATTTTCTTAATTTTTCCTTTTGAAATGATTAGAAGAGAAATAGCAAACCAATGAGGTTTTGATATATAGACATTGATCATCCTCATTGAGATTGTACTAAAATAAGAAAACCCAAGTTGGCTCATCATTTTTAAGGCAAATTTAAGTCTTGTAGTTACATCGCCAGTACAATATGATAAGAATGTGAAAGAGAGAAAACTAATTGACAAAAAAAAGTAAGTAAAAGTTTGTGAAAAAAAATGATAAATTTGGATCAATGAGATCATCACATGACATTAATCATCATTGTTGATATCACACTAAAAGACAAAAATCTAAAATATGATAGAACGATACCTTTATGATAAATTAATAAAGATATTTAAATAAATTTTACATTATTATACCTATGTTGTACATGGTCAATCAAACAAGGTACAAAATAAAAAGTTGTATTGTGGTTTGATAGTTGTTTTGTCCTATCCTTCTTGTATTATATCACAATGCATATTAAATGAATCCTATGTATAGCTTAATAATAAAATTAATTTAGAAAAAAATAATCTTACCCCTCTATCTAAAATTAAATACATCAAATTAGTTATAATATCTCATGGATGCATTTTAGAAGATATTATATATTTTCATGAGATTTACATGGAGAGACATTAGAGTTGAGGAGAACCTATGGGGAGGGAAGATTATTGATGGCTTCCCACTAAATTCCAAATAGTATTTCCTTTCCCACAGCTGGCGACACCAACCCATTGACACTGCAAAGCAAATTTATTTTTGAACTCAGCTGCCTCCGAATGTGCCTCCCCTCTAAACAATTATATTTGACACAGTAACTTATACATAACTCACCTGCAATATGATGCAATTGTCTTTTACCCAATGAGAAAGCAGAGGTTGCCTGTACCAGTACCATATCAAACCGATAGACGTTCTATCCGCAAAACTTGGAGTAGTACCAAGCTTGTGTGTGTATAATAATGCGTTGAAGCCATTAAAAATACTGTTTTGATGAGGGAATTTAAAATGGAAATACTAAACTAAACCGCAGGGTATATGTCATTAGAAATATTATAATCGAGTGAATATATAACTTTGTACAAGGTCAAGAATAATTCGTGACTAGAATTTAAATTAACATGTATTGTAGAAGGAATCCTCTTCCCTGGCCGTGCAAAATATTTTCATCTAAATTCAAAACTTGGACCACTTCAATATCTGCAAATCTGAAAATTAGTCTTATAATCAATTTAAATTTTATGAAAATACTTTAAAGTCATTTCAGAAAGCAAATAACTTGAATTACAAAAATATATAGATAGATATATTAGCAGTATGCTTTTTCCAATCATATTATTTCTGACATCCAAACAAAAGCTAGGCATTCTTATTGAACACTTCCTAGTTTCACTCATTACTGAAAAGTTGCACCTTAACTTGCAAAGGACATGCAGAATGAATCTCCAAAGTTCCTGAATTTATGACTGCCATAAATAGTTAATTTTAACATGCACGTTAGGACTTGAGATCCAACTTGAAATTGCTTGTAAGAATTAATTATAAAAATCATTTGCGTTCAAATTTTATGGCACAATAATGCTACTGAAAAGAAAACGATGTATAGATCTTTTCCACAAAATCCATAGACTAGTGTACTTTCTTTAAGCTGGTATTAAACGTGATTTTCTTCTGCATGTATAATTTCTCATCCTTTCTAGTTTTTCTCATCGGCTTTCATGGAGCTGAGAAAAGGAAAACAAGAGGAAGAAATAAAGGAAGACTTTGAAATTATGTTCTCATAAATCTAATAGTATTCCCTGTATGAATTCAATGACATAATAAATCAATCATCAAGAGCAATAAGTGGAGCAGATTGCGCTGATCTCCGCAATTAAATGACTATCTAAATGCAACGAATGGATCATCTTATATATAGAATACATGCTTGAGAAACCTTGAACTCTAAACAACACAATGGTTTCAAAGGAACAACAACAGCAGCCTCCTCCAATATGTCTAAACAATACATATATTAAGTAAAATGCAATCACTACGTAAAGTGAAAGAGGTCCTATCGACAAAATAGACCAGTAATGTAACAGAAAATTACAATCGTATATGGAAACAGCTAAAATTGCTGCTTAGAGCAGGGAGCTTCCATCTTAGAGAGGTTTAGGAATTATGAAGGGTTATAAGTTAGATACTCTCAAGTCTCAATGTTAATGTGGAAAAAAGAAACATTACTCAAGTAAGCAGCATAGCAAATTGGCACTAGAGTAACAATAACAGTTAAGTCCTGAAAACCTAGTCACATGGGGTAACTCATCGAAGGCTCACAAGACCAATAAACTTGTGCAGACGAGAAAAACTGCCAAAGGATGTACACAATATTATTATTGATAACTATGGTTAATTAAAACAGTCAAAGTAGCCAGGAAATTCTACAGTAATTATACCAAGTTAAAATTAAATTCTTTAAGTCACATCATCTTGGGGATAATATTAAATATAGTCATTGTCATGACTCGAGAATGTAAGTTAGCCTATTGATTGGGATGTCTGGTAGGCTTTTGTTTTCACCTACACCTTGACATTTGACTTCAATATGATGTTTGGTGCTTTTGACATGCTCGCATATAATTACTGGTTCTCTGAAGTTTAATGGAAATAATCATAATTGGCTGTTTTAACGTGCTTCTTCAAAATTTGATCCAATTTAACTAGTACTTACGTCCAACCATGTCATTACCAACCTTCTTCCTTGACTTTGTTGTCAATCCATATCGTAAGAAATATGAATTCACTTAATGGAGGACCACAACTTCAACCTGAAATAATCCTTTGAACAAAAGGGTGATGTGTAGCATGTATAATTTAAATCGTTAATCCAGACTGTCAAAGCAGTTAACAAAACATTATCAGCCATAACTGAGGGCCAACACTATATAAAGGGTTACGATGCATATTTTGCAAAGTAAGCATAGAGCATAGGTCATCTAAACAAAGACTGGTGTTGCACATTGACAGAAGATGGGAACTTCAGCAGGGCCGAGGCACTGGCCTCGACTCATCTATGCATTGGCATTTTGTCTAATTGCAATCAATGTCGCTGGTGATAAGCCTTACTATGCATCTCAGCCAACTTATTACTCTCCACCACAGCATGCAAAACACCCACCCTACCATCACCAACCGTCTCCAAAGCATGCAAAACACCCACACTACCATCACAAATCACCTTCACCTCTTGTCTATGAGTCACCACCACCTCCATATATCTACAAGTCTCCTCCACCACCATCTCCATCACCACCTCCTCCTTATGTTTATAAGTCTCCTCCACCTCCATCTACTTCACCACCTCCTCCATATGTCTACAAATCTCCACCACCATCCCCATCACCACCCCCTCCTTATGTATACAAGTCTCCTCCACCTCCATCCCCCTCACCTCCTCCACCATATGCTTATAAGTCTCCTCCACCACCATCCCCATCATCACCTCCTCCTTATATTTACAAGTCTCCTCCACCACCATCCTCATCACCACCCCCTCCTTATATCTACAAGTCTCCTCCACCTCCATCCCCCTCACCTCCTTCACCATATGTCTATAAGTCTCCTCCACCTCCATCACCTTCACCACCTCCTCCATATGTCTATAAATCTCCTCCTTCACCTTCTCCATCACCATCCCCTCCTTATGTCTACAAGTCCCCTCCACCTCCATCTCCCTCACCTCCTCCACCTTATGTCTATAAGTCTCCTCCGCTTCCCTCTCTTTCACCACCTCCTCCATATGTCTATAAATCTCCTCCTCCACCTTCTCCATCACCACCCCCTCCTTATGTCTACAAGTCTCCTCCACCTCCATCTCCCTCACCTCCTCCACCTTATGTCTATAAGTCTCCTCCACCTCCCTCTCCTTCACCACCTCCTCCATATGTCTACAAATCTCCTCTTCCACCTTCTCCATCACCACCCCCTCCTTATCTCTACAAGTCTCCTCCACCTCCATCTCCCTCACCTCCTCCACCATATGTCTATAAGTCTCCTCCACCCCCCTCTCCCTCACCCCCTCCCCCATATGTCTATAAGTCTCCTCCACCTCCGTCACCTTCACCACCACCTCCATATGCCTACAAATCTCCTCCTCCACCATCTCCATCACCACCCCCTCCTTATGCCTACAAGTCCCCTCCACCTCCGTCTCCCTCACCTCCTCCACCATATGTGTATAAGCCTCCTCCTCAACCATCTCCATCACCTCCGCCTCCTTATGTCTACAAGTCTCCTCCCACTCCATCCCTTTCACCTACTCCACCATATGTTTATAAGTCTCCTCCACCTCCATCCCCCTCACCACCTCCACCATATATCTACAAATCTCCTCCTCCACCATCCTCATCACCTCCCCCTCCTTATGTCTATAAGTCACCACAATCATCATCCTCATCACCTCCCCCTCCATATATTTATAAGTCTCCTCCTCCACCATCTCATTCACCACCTCCATATGTTTAAAAGTCTCCACCATTACCATCCTCATCACCACCACCTTTGTATGTCTACAAATCTCCACCTCCTTCATCCCCTTCACCTCCACCACCGTACGTCTACAAGTCATCATCACCTCCATCCCACTTGCCTCCTCCACCATATCTCCACAAGTCTCCATATGTCTACAAATCTCCTCCCCCTCCATCTCCTTCACTGCCTCCTCCATATGTGTAGAAGTCTCCACGTCCACCTCCTCATGATGTCCACAAGTATCCACCATATCACCTACCCTACCTCTATAACTCGCCACCGCCTCCTGCAACAGTCTACTAAGCTAACTAAACCAACTTGTATTATTTCAATAAACTTATGCCAGACATTGTTGCGGCTTAATATTAAGACTTCGTCAATAATATAGGGTCTACAGTGAAGAGTCTTGTTATGAATGTAGCCTTGTTGTGTCATGTATGAGTGTCAACTCAAAAGTATATTTTATTTTAAATTTTATGATATAATATTATATATTGTCATTCGTTCTTGTTAAGTTTCCAATTCGACATTTCCTTCTTTGCATGATATGACCTTAACGTAATTCGTGCCCTGATCCTTCGATATAGTAAAAATTTTATTTGATATCATAAAAGGAACCTCGTACTGATCTCTTGTCGTAGATTAGTTCAACAAAAAAATAACTCTGCCTCTCAATTTACAAGTGGAATCTTTGAGAAAGACTAGCTCTTTGAAAGAGAAAATAACATAAAAAGGACAAGTTGTCTCCCTCTGATTTCCATGTTTGTTTAAATAATGCAGCGGTGAATCTCGTAAAGAGACATTGAGGCCAATATTAGTACACGAATTTTGAAACGTCTCTTTCGCAGCATCTTGGAAGCATTTATTAATTAATTAATAATTACTCAGAAATATCAGCATGATGAACACCTAAACGAAAGGAAGATTACTCTGGAATTTACTACCTACGGAAAATAACTCAACTGAAATTCGTCCTAATTTAGGACATACTATTCATTAAAGCCACACACACTACTTTGACCATAGTTTAATCAGCAAAAGTTTGAATGAGATGAAACATGCCAAAATAGAAAGTCATTCTTTATTCCTAAAAGGGAACGTAAGAATATCACTAAAGATGTCTACCTCGGGGACTCTGTAACTGTATTTGGAAAGGGAGAAAATGAAGGGAAGATCATTAAAAACCCTAATCAATTAATATGAAGATGAAGCATGATAGTAGATAGTTAAAATTGTAATGGTAGGAAATGAAAACTTACAAAGTTTGAGGATCCATCAAGTTTAGTAAGAGAAATGGCCCTTCGATTCTTCAGCTAAAATAGCTTAAAGGATTCAAAGATAATAAATAAAAAGAGTGCGAAGAAGAGATAAATAGCGGAGACGAGAGAAGAGGACACCCCACAATTTTAAGCTGCCAGACAGGTTTAGAATTTGACTCGTCGGTACGTTTGGGCTTGGCGGGAGGAGCACATTTAGATTTACTTTCTTACAAAAAAAAAAAAAAAAACAAACACAAAAAAGAGTAAAACAGCATATAAATATATTTGTACCTTTACTGTCACTATCAAGATTTGTTGTAACTTTCTTTTAATTTTGTAAAATATACTCACTGTCAAGAAAATCAAATTCTCATTATTTTTTTATTTAATCAAATCATTATTTAATATTAAGAGTCTGATATAAATTTTCTCCAACAAACCTTATTATTTCATATATAGTTTTCATACAAAATTCACTCCGTACCAATATTCAAAGTAAAATTAGGTTTAAATTTTTTAAGATTTTAAGTTTAAATGTGAATAAAAAAATTATGATTGAATAGGTCAATTTTATTTTATTGGTAAAATTTTGATAATGATTAGTCATAATTAAAATTAATATATACTTTATATTTATAATACGGTTATTAAAAAATATTCTATTATTACTTTTAAATGTATAATGACATAAAAATAAAAATAAAAATATCATTAACAAGATTATTGATAAAAATAAAAATAAAGTTATTGTTAAAAAAAATCACTCGTCTATTATATTTAGTATTGGTTCATTAAAATACCCAAAGCATGTAAACTTATAAATGTTTCATAATAATTTTTAAAAGTAATACATATTGAATCTTCTTTTGTTTTAGCTTTTTTTTTTAAATAGAATTCTTTTAGATTTTCAACAATTTATTATTAAATTTTGTGATAATTTTGAAAATAATTCAGAATTTAATAAAA
>JAMLFT010005912.1:0-16858 GCA_026544285.1 Pachyrhizus erosus
TTAAAAAACCCAATCATATTAAATTTATATACATGGTGTTAATTAATATATTAGCATATAATTATTAATATATTGATCACAATTATTTTCAATTATAATAAATAATAAATCATAATTAATTTTATATTTTCAATCAATATTTAATAACTTGTAATACAAATATTTTCAGTAATAATAATAATAATATTACTATTATTATTATACGTAATAAATATATTCTTATATCATAAATAACTTTTTTAAACAAAAAAATTAATATATAAAAAATATTTTATTTATACATAAAGATTAGTACCTTTGTCATAATTTTAAAAATAACAAAAAAAATATTCTTTTTTTATTGTTTCGTTGTTTTAGAATCATTATAAAAAACATTAACCTGATTAAGAAATTAATTTTCATATTTGCAACACTTTAAATAATTTAATTTTTTTAAAAATAATTTAATTCAACATCAAATTAAATATGTCTAAATTTATCTAAATTTGCATGGATTTAACTATAACTAAAAGGAAATAATTCTTATTTTGTAATTTATAAAAAATTATGATTAATTGTGTTTCAAAAAATATATACCTGTCTAGGAGTAGGACTCCTGGAAAACCAAATCAATTTACGGGTTCCCCCAAATTTCATACGCACCTTTGTGTTGTATGTGTTGTTTTTGAGTATCATAAGACACAAAGAACATGGGAATCATGCTCATGTGGAATCAGCAACTGTGACGGACAGGATAACCTTTGCACTTGCAGAGCCAACGATGGCTCTCAACCTCACACACTCCACACTTCCTCTTTCTTCTTCTTCTTCTTCTTCTTCTTCTTCTTCCACTTTTTACTTTTACCCTTTCATTTCGCACCCAATTCACTTTCATACTCTTTCAAAACCTTTCTTTCCCTTACACTCCAAAACCTCAACCTTGTCACTCTCTAAAACCCTGTGTCTATGTATATCGCCACCT
The DNA here is from genome assembly GCA_026544285.1 of Pachyrhizus erosus. Taxonomy (NCBI): domain Eukaryota; kingdom Viridiplantae; phylum Streptophyta; class Magnoliopsida; order Fabales; family Fabaceae; genus Pachyrhizus; species Pachyrhizus erosus. The sequence continues at coordinate 962 of JAMLFT010005912.1, forward strand.
AACACCCCCCACCCTTCACCAACCCCCATTTTCCTCCCATATCTCCAACAACAAGAACCAGAACCAGAACCTGAAAAACAAGAACAAGAGGTCATAGAAACAATAGAAGAAGAAGAAGTCCATGACCCAGATGATCCAATCTACAAATTCTTCAAAACCCGTACTCGGGTTTCCTCCCAAGACCCTGGAAAAGAAGGAAAATTGTCCCTTCAGAAGAACCGTCGCATCTCATGGCATCTTGCTTCTGACCTTGTTGAAGAAGAACCTGAAATGGGTTTGGTTGAAGAGAACGAAGAAACAGTGTGTGAGAAGAAGGGTTTGCCTTTGCCTGAAGGCATTGTGGAGGGCATTCTTATGCTTGCAAGGAACTTGCCACAAAATCTAACTCTAGAGGAGGCTTTGGCTGATTATGAAGGGAGGGTTAGTGAGAAAGAGTGTTGGGAGGTTTTGAAGTTACTTGGGGAGGAGCACCTTCTGGTGTGTTGTTTGTATTTCTTTCAGTGGATGAGGTCGCAGGAACCCTCACTGGTTACACCTCGGGCTTGTACTGTGTTGTTTCCTTTGTTGGGGAAAGCAAGGATGGGTGATAAGTTGATGGTTTTGTTCACAAACTTGCCAACCAGTAGGGAGTTTAGAGATGTTCATGTTTATAATGCTGCAATTTCAGGCCTTCTTTCTAGTGGCAGGTAAACAATTCTTGCAAAATATTGTGCTTTGCTTGTTTTTCTCTTGCTGCTTTTGTGTGGATCATGTGAAGATTAACACAGAGGATGAAAGTGCAAGTCAAATAGTTTGTTCCTTTTGCTTCAGATAGAATGTTACAATTTAATTGATTAACTTGTTTACTAGTTCATTTGTTTTACTGCTATTATTCGTCTAATCATAATGGATAATAAAGAAATGAATTTTGTGCGAAAGGCTTGTTATCCAAGTAGTGGTATAAAGTATGTCCATTCTTAATTATATGTTTCAAAACTGGAATTGACATATTACATCATCTTTTACCTAGAATTCTGATCAATGGTGACATTAAACCAGACAATGTTATGACATGAACATTAACTGTACTAGTAATCGTACATTAGTTTTGGCATGAAGTTCAGGTGGTTGTACACATTCTTTGCAAATTTTCTTAATGGACTGTACTTTGGCTTCTTAGGTATATTATTAATAGAGTAGGAAAATCATTGTTGCTGTATATTATTCTTCAAAGGTGGAACTGGAAGTATATTGTTTTATAAATATCTTTATTTTTTAAAAATGTTTCTGTATTTTTATTGTAGATGCCCAATTGTGGAAATATATAATTTTTTTAAAAAAAAATATACTTTACCATGTTGATGATTTAGCTAGGTGTTGGTTATTCCAGCCTTTCCATGGATTGAAGCAATCCCTAGTCTATTCATACCAGTTCAATTTTTCCTTTATGGCAGATGGATGGAAATTCTTTCTTTTACCGGTTTGGCTTGTTTTGTCCTAGGTGTGTTGACTAGTTTGCTATTAAAAATCCTATGAACAATTATAATGTCTATGAAACTTCATTGGCTACTTGTCAGAGAATTAAGATATTTTAAATTACCTTAGCTGTATTGGTTCCCTGTGCTGCTTCCTAACTTAAAACTGTGCAAAATTACATATTTTGTACACAAATTTATGTAAAAAAAATATTTCATCTCTCCCTACTCTGACAAATGTTCTTACATTGTTTAGGGTGGCATCCTATCCCCCACCCCCCTGTCTCTCTAAGATACCACATATTGTAAGGGTTTATTGTTGAAGTGTACCTGATTGTTTTAGGTATGAAGATGCTTGGAAGGTGTATGAGTCAATGGAAGCAGATAATGTTCTTCCAGATCATGTGACGTGTTCTATTATGGTTATTGTTATGAGAAAACTTGGCCATAGTGCAAAAGATGCATGGCAATTTTTTGAGAAAATGAATGGAAAAGGAGTCAAATGGGGTGAAGAAGTCCTAGGTGCACTAATAAAGTCATTTTGTGTTGAGGGCTTGATGAGTGAAGCTCTCATCATCTTATCTGAAATGGAGAAGAAAGGTGTTTCTTCAAATGCAATTGTGTACAACACCCTGATGGATGCATATTGTAAATCCAACCGTGTAGAAGAAGCTGAAGGCCTTTTTGTTGAAATGAAAGCGAAAGGGATTAAGCCCACTGAAGCTACCTTCAACATTCTAATGTATGCGTACAGCAGGAAAATGCAACCTGAGATTGTAGAGAAGCTGATGGCTGAAATGCAGGATGTTGGCTTGAAGCCAAATGCCAAATCATATACGTGTCTAATCAGTGCATATGGGAAGCAGAAAAATATGAGTGACATGGCTGCAGATGCATTCTTGAAGATGAAAAAAGATGGTGTTAAACCCACTTCACATTCTTATACAGCTATAATCCATGCATATTCAGTTAGTGGCTGGCACGAGAAAGCTTATGCGGCATTTGAAAACATGCAACGGGAAGGTGTTAAACCTTCCATAGAAACCTATACTGCATTACTAGATGCATTTAGACGTGCTGGTGACACCCAAACATTGCTGAAAATATGGAAGTTGATGAGGAGGGAGAAAGTAGAAGGAACACACGTGACATTCAACACTCTTGTTGATGGTTTTGCTAAACATGGTCGCTACAAGGAAGCAAGAGATGTAATATCTGAATTTAGGAATGTTGGATTGCACCCAACAGTGATGACATACAATATGCTGATGAATGCATATGCACGAGGAGGGCGACACTCAAAGCTGCCTGAGTTGTTGGAAGAGATGGCAGCTAGTAACTTGAAGCCAGATTCTGTAACTTATTCAACTATGATATATGCATTTCTCCGTGTTCGAGATTTTAGTCAGGCATTTTTTTATCACCAGGAGATGGTCAAAAGTGGGCAGGTGATGGATGTCAATTCTTACCAGAAGCTTCGGGCGATTCTGGATGTTAAAGCTGCAATTAAAAACAGAAAGGATAGGAGATCCTTGATTGGTGTAGTTAGAAATAAAATGGGTATTGTGAAACCGAAGAGAAAAAAGGACGAGTTATGGAAGTACAGGAAAAGACATGTGAAACAACGGTAGTTCTAATATTAGTGTAAAGTAAGTTATAGATGCATTGCCTTGTAAGGATTGTAACTTTGTAAGTTCAATTTTGACCGATATTTTATTTTTCTAAAAGCAAATGTTAACTAGTGTTCGAATATTAAAAAATTATGATTAATGCACATCCGTTGTGATTTCTAATACATTTTTAATATAAATTTCAATAAAAAAATTTATTAATAATTTCTTAGCTAACGCCCTTAACGTATTGGTCAGCAAAACTCTTCTCTAAATGGGTGACATCAAGGTTTATGCAGACTTTGGGAGTGCATATCATTAAAAAAAAAAATGAATCAAATTAATGAAGTAATAATAGATGACCCTAGTCTCCTTCTAAAGAACAATGTGAATGCATCAAAACTGTAGATGACCCTAATTGACTTTTTCTTTCAACGGTTCTTAGATCCAGTTCCCATCATATTTTAGGTGATAGGTCTGTTTTTCTTTTTCACCTAAACAACTTGAGCTGCACAAAACATAAAGAGTGTGCTTAATATCCCGCTTAGTGGATGCAAATATCAAACAACAGCTGGTGTTATTCTATCAATTTAATTTGATTCCCATATCATATATAAATACTCTCATAAATTCATCAATAAAGGCTAAAGATCAACGTCTCACATTGTTAAAAGAATTAAAGAACATAAATAAGAAACTAAGTAGCATTTAACAAGAAGCTTGCAGAAAGACCCTCTATATAGATTCTTTATACTGGTTAAAGCCATTTTTCACTTTCTGACTACTAAGATTTGCTTTCATATACATTATTTGTCAGGACGAGAGCATGAATAAAAGACTTTTGGGCATCCGCAGCATTTGAATCTTTATGCATAATAACATTAATGATTCCCTTCCTTTCCACTAGTAAGTACTTGGCTATATACGGAAACATAGAATGGAATAAGGTTCCGATGGAAAGTGGAAAATCGGATACCAGGGGAAACCAACCTTTTGTGCACTAAGATGCAGCAGAAAGTAAATTCTCCTTACTGAGAGTGTCATAAAGAAAAAGATTTTGCTGAGTTTTGTTAATGACATCTCAAAACCATTAATTCACAATAACCAAGCAATAATCATAGACAGCTTAAGCTTTGAGCCAATACCGATGATGTAGGTATAAGGCAGAGCATGAACTAAATAATATTTTCATTTTGAACAGGTTACTAGTTATTGACAATGACACAACATAACTGTACAATATCATGATATGGGATATTAGAAGTTAGAGCACAACATAGACATGCAGATTGTTCCGGTTTATATGTTGTTTAATTTGTTTATTCTTATTTAATAGAAACTTCTTCACACACACTTGCCAATCTAACAATTTGAGAGGAGCAAATCAGCAAATGCCATTATAAAGGCCTGAAAGGGAGGTTTCTTTAATAGTGTTATGCAAGTTAAAAGCTAATGAAATGAAAATATTAGCTGATAAGTGGAGATACAAAGCTAGAATTCGTACAGACCCATAAAAGGTATCACTTAATTACATGTGTGTATGCATAACAAGTGGGAATGCTTACTATTGGTTCGCCATGTGCTAATTGGAGTCTGGGTACCAATTAGTTTCTTAAGGGCATTCACCGTCCCCTTTGGACTCCCCATTTCAACCAACTTTTCAACCACCTGCCTTTCAATTAACATCTTTAGGTCTTTCTAGTACCAAACTACTTGTTATTGATATCGTTAGAGCACCACTACTGCACATAGGATAAAAATCTTGATTTTTGGTATCAACATTTACGAATCAGCATATTCTAATCCAATATTTTACAATTGAACATAAAATATAATTTATTTCGTGCTCATTATCAGGAGTTCGTACATTTAAAGTTTAAACCCACAGGAGCGTGACACTAATACTTTAGTTAGTATAGTATGTATCTGAGTTAATTAGGCCATTAAAATATCATAACGGTTCGATGTAGGGCACGGAAGAACGCATAATTACAAAGAGCCCATTAACAGGGTATGATCTGGAGACATCGTTACCTCAATCTCACAACATCCTATCATTAAACCAAGACCATAAATCAGTGACAAGGAGACAAAACAGTTAATCAGCAAGGTAAATCATAACCTCATACTTGTTTGATTGTTCCTATCCCCTACAGACAACAATAATTGGTACCCTTTTTGGTGCATGTAATACATTTGTCACGACTCGTAACACAAAGGGAAAAAATATCTCTGTTATATTTTCTTTTTTCCGAGTCATTTTTACGAGGCGAGAAAAAAACCGTCCATTTGAACCACGAAATGGTAACGGAGAATGCGAAGGAAGCAGAAGTTATCATCCACATGTCAAGTGAGGATAGGTTAGCTCACAGCAGCCTCAAATGGGACATCACTTGAGAACTATAAATGAAGTGAAAGCTGTGCATGTGTGGTAAAGAGGCCCATACAAAGGTTGCTGTAGGAGATAAGATTTAGTAGTGTAACAACTGCAGTGAACAATGGCCTCTGCATCAGCATCTCTGCTCAAGTCTTCACTTGTTCTTGACAAGTCTGAGTGGGTGAAGGGACAAACCCTTCGCCAACCTTCTTCATCAGTTGCAAGATGCAACCCCACCACCCCATCAGGCCTCACCATCAGAGCTGGTTCTTATGCTGATGAGCTCGTTAAGACTGCGGTATGATAATAAACAACTTCTGTTAAAAGCACCTCGTAACTAAACTAAATTGAAATATTCACACCCGTAATCCATTTTCCAACTAGTTTTGTTAGAATTTAGACGCTTAAGTGTAGTTATAGCCGATTATGATTAAATAAGTGCATAAGTATAGAAATTATGAAAATTTTCTAATCATCACTTTATTGTCCTTGATTGTCCCCCAAATAACGGTTAATATTTTGCTGTGTGTTTTTCTTGCTTGTGCGTGGAAACAGAAAACAGTGGCTTCACCAGGGAGGGGTATTTTGGCCATGGATGAGTCCAATGCTACCTGTGGGAAGCGTTTGGCTTCCATTGGGTTAGAGAACACTGAAGTTAACCGCCAGGCATACCGTACCCTCCTCGTGACAGCTCCAGGCCTTGGCCAGTACATCTCTGGTGCCATTCTCTTTGAGGAAACTCTCTACCAATCCACAATTGATGGAAAGAAGATTGTCGATGTGCTCCACGAGCAAAAGATTGTTCCTGGTATTAAAGTCGACAAGGTAAGCCTTTTGGAATCACCTTATCCTTCCCTTTCTATGTAGTTAAATGTCATTTCAGTTTGTGCCATGCCTGAAATAATAATGAAAAAAATAAACACTAGTGTTGATGCCAATATGATATGTACATATATTTAATTGTACTATCGTTCAGATATTTGTTAGTGTCCACATAGAAAGATGTTTCATGCCTCACATAAACATTGGTTAGTTATAACTAATAACATACTGGAGAATAGCTTTTTTGTAGCTCATAACATTAGTGTAAACTTTCAAGTTCAACAAAAAAAGAGAATTTGCTACTGTATGTATGGCAGTGTATGTACTAACACATGGTTTATGTGCGGAGAACAACAGGGTTTGGTGCCCCTTGCTGGTTCCAACGACGAGTCATGGTGCCAAGGTTTGGATGGTCTTGCCTCTCGCTCAGCTGCTTACTACCAGCAAGGTGCCCGTTTTGCCAAATGGTAAGTGTTCATTCTCCCTGTGTTGTGGCTGCAAAATCATTCATAATTTCATGCCCTCTTTCTCTTGTGGCACATGTCATGCTCATTTTTTTATGATACAAATCCATTATTCCATATTAGGCGTACTGTTGTGAGCATCCCCAACGGTCCCTCTGCTCTGGCAGTTAAGGAAGCAGCCTGGGGTCTGGCTCGCTATGCTGCAATTGCTCAGGTGAGAAAACCACTCAAGTTATATTAGTGACTTCATTTTTTGTTACAGCCACACTTAGATTTATATAGTTTTTATATACACCTAGGAAGAGGACCTATATATTCCTGCTGATTTTGAAGGGTGAAAATGTTTTCATTTATGGTTTTAGGACAACGGATTGGTCCCAATTGTGGAGCCAGAGATCTTGCTTGATGGGGAGCATGGTATTGATAGAACTTTTGAAGTATCCCTAAAGGTCTGGGCAGAGGTTTTCTTCTACCTTGCTGAGAACAATGTCCTTTTTGAGGGTATTCTCCTTAAGCCTAGCATGGTTACACCTGGAGCTGAATCAAAGGACAAGGCCAGTCCTCAGACGGTTGCTGATTACACCCTCAAGCTCCTTCACAGGAGAATTCCCCCTGCTGTCCCTGGAATTATGGTAAGTGACACTGCCAAATACATCATTCTTTGCATTCTTAACTCACCTTCATGTGCTAAACAAAGTTGTGTTATGCAGTTTTTGTCTGGTGGACAGTCTGAGGTTGAAGCTACCCTCAATTTGCATGCTATGAACCAATCTCCAAACCCATGGCACGTGTCATTCTCGTTTGCCAGAGCCCTCCAAAACACTGCCTTGAAGACATGGGGAGGCCGCCCAGAGAATGTTAAGGCAGCACAAGATGCACTCCTTTTCCGTGCCAAGTCCAACTCGCTTGCTCAGCTTGGGAAGTACACTGGTGAGGGTGAATCTGAGGAAGCCAAGAAGGAGTTGTTCGTCAAAGGCTACTCCTACTAATATGTTTGTAGTGAATATCATACATGTTAGGCAGCAACACCAGCAGTTACAGTAGGTGTTGACGGAGGATGAAGTGGAAGACTAATTTGTCTAAAATGTAATGTTTTATAAGCTTGGAGACTATTTTTGTTTATGGTTACATGCACCTTTACAGCTTAATAAATCTTTTGCTATGAGTTGTGTACTTGAATATGTCTCAATATATAACAAAAATGGTTGAATCTCGGCAATCAACGAAAAACCCCACTAAAAAAAATGTGTGAAAATTGAAAAAACTCATTGCCACTGACTCAAATTTGTGATCCTTTTAAATGATCTGTGGGAGAAATATACCAGCATGACCCATTGCAGTATTTGCTGGCTGGATTTCGTATTGCTGAGAAAGCCCTTCTAAGTTCTATCCTTGTTTTGTGACTTGTCACATTAGAACAATCTATATTCCCAAGTAACGTTAGTTACATTACATTTTAAATGCTGCCGGACGCACTTTTAACAGTTAGGCTTATAATTATTGGGTAAAATTTATATGATTTCTGTTAGATCATGCATCTCAATGAGACCTACATGAAATTTACACAATAATAGATTGAAGCAAAAAGGAATGATGGTGAAGGAAAAATAAAATTTGAGACATTTTCTATGGCTACCACGGCTAAAAGGAGAAAATTTGATCACGAAGAGTGAAACAAGTTGAAGCTATTCTTCTAATGTCATAGAAGCTCTGAATTTGCAGAAAAATGAATTGCTGAATTTTAAGTTACCAATATCATGTTAATGAACTACAGACTTTTACATGAGAATCATACACAGTACCCACATATCGTGCATGTGTACACATACGTATGAGAGAGAGAGGATAACTCGAATGAAGTTAAATACAAACAATATTAGACTTTGTTCTTGACTTCAAAAAGGAGGTATAGCTATCATATGTAATATGGAAATTTAGCTAATTGAGATTTCCTATGCTATAAACAATTTACAACATGAGAGAGCAAAAAGACTCCTTTTAATTAATCCTTTTTACAACGAAAGAGTCTAAAAGATTACAAAATAATCAATAACCATTAGTAGCAAATATAACACAGATTATGAATAATAAGTTAACTTTTCTTTGTCACATATTTAACGAACTTATCAGTAAGATTTCTATTCTTCTGCAAAGAACGTGAGTTCTTCTTTGTGAAGATCCAAGAAAAACAACTTTTAATTCCCAAAAGATAAAACCATCAAAGTCAACAAGAAGTCATTTTCAATAAGATTGCTTTGCATTCTTTTGCACCTGTAACGAAAACATCAGATTTGTAACTGATTTCAACATGCCAATAAAATATATTGCAACTTCTCTTTGCGCATTTTGAAGACCAATACTTTACCACCAAGAATTATTGTGGAAGCAAAAATTAAAGCAAGAACAGAGTCGATGTATGGTGTGTTTGGATTCAATTTTGAAACCTCAATACCATAGTTTGGACAAAGCTTACACGAGACAAGCTTTAGCTAAATCCAGGTATGGAGCTTGCAAAACAGAAATTCAAACCCGCAATTAATTATAGCCATATGAAACATGAATCACGTGAAATGATTCCTAAACAAATCAAATTGAACCTTAATACAACAACCACACCGGTGCCTTATCTGAGGAGGTGGAGTTTATCAATGCCATTGGTTAATGATTTCTCGTAAACTTTTCTTACAAGACTAAGTTGATAGATGAAAATGAATGAAACGAAGTGAAATAAAATGGAATGGTATTAGGTTGCATTGTCTGTATTGGGTAAAATAGGATTGAAAGGAATGGAACCTGGGTATGCATTAATCCCATTCCATCTTCCCCTCAAATTAGGAGGTATAAGATTAAACCGTACTTTTTATGTTCCATCAAGAAATGGTAACTTTAATCATCTTGTTCCATCTCAATCCACTCACCACTAGATATCCACTTAGGTCTTCTTCTACCCCTTTTTACCAAACAATAAATCTTATATTCAATTGGCTTTTTTTATTAAAGATTATATTCATCTTATCTTTATATGACCAAACTATTTTTCCAAAATTTTACACTAACAATCTCAAAAGATATGTGAAGAAATCCATAATCAACATAAATAACCACTTTGATTATTGAAAGTATAAAACCGTCACAATTTAATTTTTAAAAGAATAAAAATTTTAATTTGATATTGAAAATGTAAAAAGTGCAACAATTATATTATATTATACAATTTAGATTACTTTATCACTAAGTTGTAATATGCAATGAATAATTTAATATTAAGTTATGATTTTTGAGGATAAATTTAACATTAAATTATAAAATTTAAAAATTAATTTAACATTAAGTTATACAATAGAATGTAATTATTATATTTTTTACACATTCAATGATTAAATTAAAACTTTTATTCTTTTAAATACTATATTGTCACTGATTTACATTTTTAAAGATGAAAGTCTCTTTTTATCCTTAATTTTAATTGTATCATCCATCTTTGCCCTGTATTATAAAAGAAAACTTTTTTTTGTTACTTTTCTTTTTTAATCATAATCTAGTAGACTTTTCTAAAACGATAATTCTTATGCCTGCACAATTTCAATCTCTCGTCTTTACACAATAAATAAGAAAATCTCAATTAATAAAATAAAAATAAAAAATATCAACCTGTCAAGTAAAGTAAAAATAATAATATATTTATGATTTATAATAATAATATTTTCAAAAGTCAAATAGTCTTTTTTTTGCTTTTGTAAGCTAGCATCATTTTCTTTGTTTTAGGAATATTATTTTGAGTTATTCACCTTATATTATTTTATTTTATTGATCTGACGGTAATAATTAATTCAACATCTTTATTTAGTTTCTTATTAGATTGTGTTAAATGGGATGAATATTTTTTTCATTATATTTGTCCCTTTTCAATGTCTAAGAAATGTAATACAATCTAAAAAAAAATTGTAACAGTGTTATATATAATTTTTGCTTCTAGCACATTCCAGATTTTACAATAACAAATTTAATACGATACGGAATAAAAAATGACACATGGAGGCAAAAATCGTGAATTTCCTGTCATCGTGGTTCAAGTATTTATTATGACAACCACTAGTACATATATTTTTACTACCTATTTCATACCCAATCAGGACAAGACTACCATTGGCCTTGTACCTTTGATTGTTGCATTAGGGAACTGATCATATCAGTAAATTGAGACTAATCAACCAAGCACTGCAGGTTTAGCTTATCATAAAGACAAGATGTTACTATTTTTTCTTCATGTGCTAGCATGTAAAGGCACTTGATTTAAATAGTAACGGTCTGATTTAACCCTATCAACTTATTCAAATCATCTCCATCCTTCGGGACTAATCCAATTCTAATATCTTTAGAGAAGCACTTTTGATCATGTATGGAGATGAATTTAAATGAGCATCACTGAAGGATATGGATACCAAATTGTGTTCATACAAAGTCCACATCTACAATCAACTCACCAATTAATAACTAACCTGTCGAATATATAAATGTAGTGAGAATGGATATGAAATAGGTCAAAGACAAACACAAATAAAGTAAGAACCAAATCCATCCAGATTACTCCCTCAAAGCACGTTTCATGGTCGAGAGTTCGTTTAACTAGAAATCTAAAAGAAAGAAGCTTAATCAAGCACCTTTCATGAAAGCGTAAGGAATATTTGGTGATGGACTAAAAAGTGCTACCATGGTTGATGACCTAAAAAGTGCTACCATTATTTAACATACAAGCCACTGTCTGTTGAACTCGTTAAGTTTGTTGAGCTTTCTAATGCTTTTACTACACTTGGTAGGTACCTCCAACAGCGCTTGTGAACTCCACTAATTTTTTTTGGAGCATCTGCTAACGGCAAGCCTGAAATAAGTTGTATGACATCAAATCAAGCCAGAAAACAAGCACTAAAAAACGCTTCAGTATTCACGCAATGCTTCGTACAATATTCACTTTGTTTTTGGTACATTATGCTTCAGTGCTTCACACTAGTCAATGAGAATTTTTCAAATAAAAGCTTCCAAGTTCTAACAAGCAACAGAAACAAAATCGTCATATAAGCAAAAAATTATGAGATTTATAACTGAGATCATAATTAATTTGAAATGGAAAATAAATGAAACAGACAAAGAAAGTTAACACTGAGACGTGTTCAAATATAATAGAGTGCGCATGTGGCACCCGTTGCCCAAACTTATGCACACAAACTCAATCCTCTCGCAAGTTCTTTAAAAGCCCAAACTCTTCGAGGGCTCTTCACCTACCTAGGCAATGTTAGACTTTTTCCTTTTGAAATATCAAACATTAGAAATACTACCAACACTTCTATCAAAATTCATAAAATAAAATATATTTACAATTCTTGTTTTCTGTAGCTGTTAAATAGATGAAATGGCAATGGAGAACTAATTGAATTTTTTGGTGTTTGAATGGTGACTGAAAATCTAAAGAAAAAGTCTCGACTAAACCAGATTAAGATTAAGACAAGGGACCAGCACAATAGAGAATCAATTTGGCATTATGTATGCCAAGCAGGACACCCATGTAGGCTAAATTGAACATTAAATAACTCCAATACAACCTCCTAAATGAATGCACAAACCAACTCAAGTAAAAACTACAAATTCCCATTTGAGAATCCATAAGCACCACAGTATTGTCAGAAACACTAACAAGGAATAATGCTTGGAAATGGAGACAAGCATGGAAAGTCAATGAAGTATCAGTTTAACAGTTTCTACTTTCTACGTCATTGCATATCATAATTGACAGAAGCACATCTGTTACAATTTGCAACTGAAAAAGGCAATGAAGCTTGCCGAATCAGATGAAACTCTGTTAAAAATTCCCTACATTTTTCACTAACCTAAATTTTTGTTGATTATGGAAAAATCTGCGCTAATCATTCAGTTTGTTAAGTGTTTATAATAGATCGATTATCCTATATGGCCATTGAGGAAAATTCCTATTTAAGATTTCAGAAAGGCGTCATTGAAGAACAGCAGTGCAGCATGATTATCAACGCCTTCAACAAACAGAATCTGCTGTACATAAGAATTGAAAAAACAGAATAACCTAAAGTCGAAAACAATTCTAATTGGAATACAACCTATAACACTAACTAACCATTTTTATAAGCAATCCCCCATGCTTTTCCATGTTTTCCATCCTGAAAAAAAAAAGTAAAATAAAATAAAAACTAGAAAGGCAGAGGAATAAATCTGCAACATTGATAGAAGGTAAAAAAGAAAGTTGAGGATTGAAAGAGAAGCACCCTGTAGAGATTGATTTTAGTGATTTCATAAGAAACTTCGTTCCAGTGAGTCTTGGCCATGTGGTAGCCCATTCCCCAGTTGGGTAAGAACTGAGCCACCTCGAACAAGTTCTTCTTTCTTGGCTTCGATTTCTTAGGGTTCTGAGTAGCAGAAGAAGAAGAAGAAGAAGAGCTAAAGGGTCTGATGAAGTTGAGCGAAAACCTTAGTAAGGGAGAATTTCGAACAGATTCAACTCTGCTACCCAACGCACTTGCCATTGCTTTTCTGCTTAAATCCCTGTGGAGATGCAAATGTCAAAAATTTTGGGTTCATGCTATTGGACTAGTATTAATATACCAGTGAACCGTTTTATTCCATGGACATGTGAGCCCATGTCGTATTAGTCCTGCAAATAGAAAAATGTCAAATAAATACCTTGTTAAGTTATACAGTCTGAAATTTAATATAAGAGACTTGTTACATAATTACACATATTAATAAAAATAGATAAATTAGTTAAATTTATTAATTTTAAACAAATATTATTAATATATTTATTTTATCTTTATTAATAATTATTAATTTATTATAAATATTATAAAAAATTAAAATATAAAAATATTATATATCACTATAAATAAAAAAACATAAATACTGAAAGTATTTTTTTAGGATAAATAATGAAAAAATATTTTATAAAAAATTATAAAATACCTTACATAAAAGATTATTCATTTCTTCTAAACAGTGTCTTATAAATATTAAAAGGAATAGTTTTTATTGTTAGTTATATTAAGAAATAATAATAATAATAAATTATAAAAGTTAAAAATTATAATGATAATAAGTTATATTAACTCAAGATAAAAATTATTGATGTTTAAAATTAATGTATATAATTTAAGAAATATTTCAAATTATTCACAAATTATACATTTACTTTCTTTGGTCTTGAATATAAGAAAAAAGATTCATATGATTTTTTTTTTTTTTGTTTATCAATTGACCTAAGCTAAAAGATTACAAGAAAATTAAATGGAATTTTAAAACCCTAAAAATTATCATAAAAAAATAACAAATTTAGAAATATTGGAAGTTATTTGTACATCAAAAACTCTAACTCTATATTATGTGTTGAATTAGCCAATGCATATGTATATGCATTTGCTTTCCTGTAAACGTGTCTTACTTTCATCTGTTAGTTGTCTTGTATTAGTTGTTTGATATCTTTGATAAGTGTCCATTTTGTTGCATTATCAACATTGTCTCTTATGATACTCTTAATAACTACTCGAGAATCTACCTATAATTTAATTGTCATATATTATTTTGCCTTATCTATTTGTAGTCCCCTATAGACTCCTAAGTGATGTGCTATATAAGTTGTTGCCCTACCAACCTTTTTTGCAAACCCACACATCCACCTTGGAGTCGTTTCCCAAAGCAACTCACTACAACTAGTTATTTCTCTTGTGTCTTTGATCGATTCATCCATATTTAGACTTACCCAACCTTTTTGTAGAGTCTTCCATTCACTAAAAATTATTGTTTGGATTTGAATTATGGCCTGTCAATATTCCTATTTCCAATACAATACTCCCACCAACACTTCTTAACTATTTTCTATGGTTTAAATGGCCTCACAAAGTCATTCCTCTATTCGTGTTTATTTCTTCAAATCTAGAGTCAAAACAAGTTATGGCCCAAAGATCCATCTAAAAACCATTGTCATTTATCCCAATATTATTTTCAAGATTGAGTCTAATTCATTCATTTAAGTCAATTCATATATTTTTGTTTTAAATATAAAAAAATTATAACTAATTTCACTTTATCTAATAATGTTATCCCTAAATACCCCTTAATTTATTTGAGATTGTGTTTCTAATGATTATTTTTTATTCTTAATACCAAATTTCAATAAAGTGTAATTTAGGAAAAAATATTTTTAAATAAGATTAATGCAATTAAATTATATTTAATTAATTTTCTTAATAAAAGTAAAAGTAATTTTTTTCTTATAATTGAGACTAGAGGAAATAATCTAAAATATCCTAATTTAATATTTATGATGAGATTAGTTGTAAAATAAATCATAGTTATATATGTCATATTAAATGATGGTATATGTGAAAGAAAATAATTAATGAGGCTTAAAATTTGTAAAACATCAATAATTTTGGAAAAAAAAATAAGAAACTAAAATGTCAATATTTTTTCCGAAAAAAGTATATTTTAAGTATTAAAATAATATTTTCTAGTCTCAATTATAAATAAAAAAACTAATTTCACATTTGTTAAAAAAATTAGTTAATTTCATTAAATTGTATCAATCTCAATCATAAAATAAACTTTTTTTTATACAATTATTCATAAGAACTTGATATCAAACATAAAAAAGTCTTTAAAATTAAAATTCTTATCAACTTAATGGTATTTTAAATAGTTACATTAAATAAAAAAAATTAGTTAAGACTTGTTTATCTTTGAAACTAAAAAAAATAAGACTTTTGTTGCTTATATTTAAAATAAAAATAAATAAATTTTTAAAAATTTATTTGTATTTATGACAATATTGCACAAATCCAATAATTAAAATGAAATTTTACTCATTATAATTTAAAGGGTTATCTTACTATATGAGTTTAATTTGAATATATTAATGTTTACATTGTCAACTGATTAAATTATTTTAGATATAACTTTTAAAGAAAGTATTACAAAAGTAAATAATTTTACTATACACAATAATATAACAGTGTAAAAACTTTTAAACTATCATTGTATATTTTAATTAAAAAAATATTAGCAACACACTTTCTAACATTAGGTATTTTTTTATTAATTAAAATTTATTAAAAATTATAAAATAGTGAATGAATTAATTAAAAGATCGGAAG
>JAMLFT010005913.1:0-16856 GCA_026544285.1 Pachyrhizus erosus
TAATAATTAAAGTTAATTATTTATTAAAATTATTAAATTTTAAAAATAAATAATAACTTAAAAAATGTTTTAAAAATACTTAATCTTTATATATATATATGTATAACCAAAAAATAATAGAGTTGTATCGCTGACTTGGCTCACTTATATGGCATTGATCATGATATTCAATATGTAATAAGCTAATAACTTATTCATTTCAAAAAGTGATTGTGTTACTTTGACAAAACAACAGAGCCTGCGGTAGGCATTAATGCTAAGCTATATTAATTATTTTTTAAAGGAAAATACTAATTTAATGGAGACATGATTAATATTTTAACTTTTTGGCCCATCAATAAATGAGGAACGTTCTTGAGCAAGACATATGCTTCACGTTAGACTAATATTCCATTTTCCTTGGTCAGACAAAGTCTAGAAGAGTAGTAGTTTTCCAAGTAAACAGCGCAGACTAATACATGAAAACTTAAATTTTATCTTTTAGTGCCTCTGCCATCTAGAAGCCCTTTTTATTTTAAACTACTTAATATTATTTCAATTCAAAATTTCAGTTGAAGAATTTTAAATATTATAAAATTGTTGGCAGCTTGAATTAATTGAGTAAATATGAAAACATCGATGATGCTTACCTTCACACCAAGCCAAGCCAAGCCAAGTAGTACAACGCATCCAATGGATTACTTTTTAATTGCTCCATTACTCCTACTGGCTTACGTAAAGAGTAATTCAATTCAAAGTCACAAGTTTAGTGTGTTACAGAACATGTTCACAGTTCACACAATACACATACATTCAGAAACGTCAACTATATTAATTACAAGTGTCTAAAACTCTCCAGCTAACAAACATAATCAACCTTAATATAAATATCACCATATTTTTAAGTCTGATATATATTTATATATATAGAGAGAGAGAGAGACAGAGAGAGCAGTTAATCCATTCCATTTTCCATAACCCTCAGCTTCAAACCAAAACAGCATTAGTTAATTTGATAGCTTAGTGATGAAGAGAGAAAGAGAAGTTGATAACATAAGCATGGCCAACTACTTGATGTTGCTTTCTGGAAGCAGCAGCAAGCCTAACCGTGTGTTTGAGTGCAAGACATGTAACCGGAAGTTCACATCGTTTCAGGCATTGGGTGGGCACCGTGCGAGTCACAAGAAGCCAAGATTGATGGGAGAGAGTGATGGTGATAACCAAGTGCTTGATGGTTCACCTTCACCACCAAAGCCAAAAACACATGAGTGTTCCATTTGTGGATTAGAGTTTGCTATAGGACAAGCTTTGGGTGGACACATGAGGCGCCATAGAGCATCATCATCATCATCATCGTCAAATGGAAACATGCACACCAAGCCTAACAACAACAACAACACCACCAAGAGACTTTTGTTTCCTGATCTGAATTTGACGCCATTAGAGAATGACTTGGAGTTTTTGAAGATTGCCCAAGCAACTCCTTTAATTCACTGCTTTAATTGAGTTCATTCTTGAAACCTACTTTGTATAGCTAGATCATACTGCTTTTTCCTCCTTTTGTATTTTGCTTTGCTCTATGTAAATTTATTTATATACAAGATATTCCTGTTACTAAAACAAACAATAAGTGTCCACTTAATTAATTTGTAAATCAAATCGGTTAAAATATTTTCATTTCAAATGTGTTCACTTCAAGATTCATTAATTGCTTGCAATTAACCTAATTAATTGTTTTGCAAGTGTTAATTTTCGGCATAATTTGTATTTTGGATATTTGTATCTAGACTCTTTTTACTAAACTTTTGCACGCCTTCCACCAAGTTTGGTTCTCAGATTATTAAAATTTAAATATTTTTTATTTTAAATTTTTTATTAAAGATAATATTAAATAATAATATAATAATAACATTAACAATTTAGATATTTATCATATTATAAAAGAATTTAATAAAATAATTAAATTATTTTTTAATAAATCATATTTTTAAAATTATTATCAATTAATCTTACATCATTAATTATTTTGAATAAATATAAATTTAAAAATTTAATTTATAAAAAAATTATATTAGATATTTTAAGTTTGAAAATAATAAAAAAAACTGTTACTATTATTATTATTTGGTTTGAGAATAACAAGAATTATTTATATATATTTTGTTCATAATAGCATGTTTTTCCCAATTATCTTAATCATGATTGAGACATTACAACTATCAACACATAAACTAGGAACTCAAAAAGAGGAAAAAAAGAGAATGATGTGGGAGAGAGAATGTGTCTATAAAAACCGCTTGAGGTATAGATATTTATCATAAAAAAATAGAGTTTTTAAAAACAATCTCAAGACTAAATCAACTAGAACTAATCAAATAAAATATCTTACGTTTTAGGATAAACACTAAATAAAATCAAACGAATTTTTTATATTTAATTAAATAGAAGTGTTATCTTTTGAAATATCAACAAAATGTATACAAATAATTCTTGTTATTCTCAAACCAAATAATAATAATAATAATAATAATAATAATAATAATAATAATAATAATAATAATAATAACAACAGTTATATTTGTTATTCGCAAACCAAACAACCCTGAAATACTTGGAAATTTTCGACTTTTTGATTCCCTACTTTAACGTTTCATTTAAACAAACATTTATTATTATTATTATAAGCATATTTGTACAAGTAATTCAGAAATAAAAAAAAAAAAAGCATATTTGTACAAGTCACAGTTTCGTTAATTTGTAGCTAAAATATTTTTCTGCCATTAATGAGATTGAGATTTGTGTTAGAATAAATCCAATCCATCATTTCGTTTCAGAACGAGTAACATGGTGGAAAAGAAAATTATCCAGCCAACATTTAATATTTTAATAAAATACCAATTTAATTAAACTTTGATTTCTCCTTCTCTATTTTAAGTCAAAGGTTCAGACATGCATGGTCCACGTTCTCAAGGAAAAGAAACACAAAACGGGTTTCCTAACAGGGAATAGAAAATATGCTTCAATTAATCTAAATAACTGATTTGAATAAGCTTTTTATCCAGTAGTATTTGACCAAAACAGGAAACGTTTGTATCTTTCTACTTGTCTTACTAGCTATATCATATTCAACTTCTTATTCAACATAGGACATATTTATTTGTGTTTATCTTTTAGAAAACATGTTTTTGAATAAAATAAATAATTTTTAAGTTTTTAATATGCTTATCTAAATTTTTTATTTTTAAAATAAATAATTTTTTTAAAAAAATTAGACAAACATAACTGTAATCAGCTAGTGACTAATTCACTTCTTTAACTTAGTGATTCTTAGAAATCTAGAAATCTAGAAATCTAGAAGGGAATTATTTTCCAAATATCAGTGCCGTGCAGTCGGGTCCAGTAAAATCTTATCCTACATAGAACCTGCGTGCCATCTAGAAAGTCGTTTCATTATAATAAAGTTTCTTTCGCACTCTTATTTCAAACTTTGTGTTCAGTAATTTAAACGATTATAATGTTGCTATAGTACACAATGATTTATAAGTGAATTGATCTTTTTTTTTCTTTTTGACAAAAATAAGTGAATGGATTTAGTACATATACTTTCATTTAGATTTGATGAAAATGTTGGTCAGGCCGATCTAAGCATAAGTGGCCCGAACTTTGCTTTAAACTCTAGAAATAATAGTTATTTAATATTAATATTTATATAATTTTTACAATTAGTTGGTATGATAAAGTGATAATTAATTTTTTTTTTTTGAAAATTTGATTCAAACCTTACTCTGAGAAAAAAAATCACTTTTAATTTTTGTAAGTTTAGCATACCAATGTCAGGGTTAGTATAATATATTTTTTTGTTACTTACTTGTTTTTTTTTTTTTTGTAATGTCTTACCTATGTTTGTTTTAGATTTAAAAATATATTAGATCAACCCTGACATTGGTATGCTTCTTTTAGAATTTGGTAGAATTTATTATAAAAAAATTAATAATTAATATTAAAAGAATTGGTTGTGAAAGAATTTATGTTGAAAAATAAACTTGTATTTGATAATGATAGCAAAAAATAAATTTCGAAGAATGATTTTATTTAAATGATAAAGTAAAATAGTTGTAGAGTTGTTAATTTTTTTAATTAATTTGAAGAACCTAAAAACCTATCCAAAAAGCTTTAACTAATGTACAAATCAATTATTTTGGCTTCGAGGTGATTTTGGCCATAAACAAACAAACACAAGAAGTAACCAACGATGTTAAAATATCCTTCTTTTAAACAGTTTCTTGGTTTCTTTAGTTCTATTTCCTAGTTTTGTTGTTCTTCATTCAGAGATATAACCTGCGTAAGCGATGATGACAAGTTTCTATACCAGTATTCCAATTTATACGACAGGAAAGCAAGGTTGTCCATAGCTAGAGTGAGAATTTCAGTTGATAAGTAGCCACAGAAGATGGCTACAATTTGTTGTATATATAAAAACATATTTTTTTTTAACAAATTTTCACCTAGACTTTGTCGAGCAGTATCATAAGACACGAGGGTATTGATATATATATATTTTGTCTTAGATCATAAATTACATGTGTCTCCTAATATATTGAATTAAAGATTAATTTTGTTCGTGATATATGAATGTTATTAGTCTAAAAAAATTTTACATAAAAAAAAACTAAACACGAATTATTCCATTAAATAAATTCTATCCCGCATGTAAACGCGGTGGAGTTTTAAAATTTATTCAAATGATATTTTTTATTAATTTACAATATAATTATTTATATTGATCATATATAGAAATTAATCTCATATCATATTTATTAAATGTAAGAAGTGTTGTAAATAAAACATTCTCATGAATTGATCTTCTCTCCAGTACTAAAAACACCAGTAAAAGAAAAAAGTACATATTTTATGAGATACATCTCACAAAATATGTTTTTGTCACTTTTAATAGTGTTACTTAATAATTGGGGAAGATATTTTTTTTGGCTTACCCCTTAAAATGTATAATTTGACATATGTATATATATATATTAATTTGATTTTATGGTACAAGACATGAATGATGTACTAACTTCGATAGCACAAGTTACGTCAGATAGCTAGCTACACGAAATTATATATCTAGAAAATGTATTTATTTTAATCTTAAACAAGGTAAGATGACACATTATAAACAAAGATGTGAATATGGGATTGCAAAGTCTCATTCTGGAAAAAATTGCTTGGAAAACAAGACAATTTCCTTCATTTTGCTCAGTCAGGTCACATTAGAGACTTTGGAACCACACGACCACAATTTTAGTACTGTAACTGTAACTAAGGAAGATTTCATAATAAATACTAACAAATAAAGTTATCTCTGTTAGCGAAAGGAAAACGCTGGTTTTTGGCCTAACATGGATCATATTTAACAAAGAAGCATTAACAAAAAGTAAAACGACTTAAAAAGTTTTCTCATTATCTTGGATGTATTTATTTGCACATTGCACGTCACTGAAACGCGTTTGAGGAAATAAGGTAATTTCGTCTTAAATATAACTTTTTGTAGGATGTTTCTTGGTCAAAACTGAAAATTTACAAGTCAGTACGTATTTTATGATTTGGTATGAGTCTCCAAATTGAATATAACCAACTTAGAGAATTTGTAAATTTATGTCCCGTACCCAGTTGAGGCTTATCCATATGTTCCGTACAAGGTCAATTGTCAACATGGCTATATTTCTATCTAGACTGCCTTTGTTAAACCTAATTCCCTTCTTTTCAAAACCTATATAGTCTAAATATCTAACTATGCCAAATAACTTGGCGTAGTCTAAATTGCTTGCTTCGTATATATTTCATTATTCTTAGGTTTCCTTATCATTCTTGTACACACTTATTTCTTTTTTGATTTGTACAGACTTATGTAATCCATGAGCAAAATGTTTAGCCCAATTGCTTTATTTGTGACTCATACAAAATAGCAAACCGTGTTCCTAAAACTTATGTTGTTTTTTAACGAGTTATTCCTAACTTCAGCTTAAGTTATGGCAACAAATCAAATAGTGCAAGTGTATCAGTCAATTTATTAGTAGGGATTAATTTGTTTTAGGAGTAATAAGCTTTTTTAAAAATTATATTTTATTAATTCAATTGTAAAATTAAAAGTTAAGTATACAGATATTTTTATAAAATTTTAAAATTATTCGATACTTCTTTAAATAAATTCAAATTTAACATGTAATACACTTTTATAAATATAAGAAAATGTTAGACAATAAAATTTCACAATTACATAATGCTCCATAATCACTTCACTATCCACTCGATGTCAACAACTTTCTTATCAATTACCACGAAACATAATTAATAAATATCCTTAAAATATTAATTTAGGAATTAAAATAGATTTTTTTAAAATTTTTTATCATACACTCTTACCATGATTTTCAATGCAAGCCCATCATAATTTTTAATTTTTTTAACAATTTTATCAATGTTCTTAAAACACTTATTAGTATGTTTACTTATTAGTATATATCCCTACATAACACACAAGAATAGAAAAAAAAATAAAAATTACATATCCATTAGATGAATGAGATGAGTATTATGGTATTTGCACTTGCAGGTATCATTACCCACACTCGCGAGTAATCGTTATTTATTAAAATATCAAAATATTTTTATGTATTTGAATTTTTTTTATTACATACATTTTTTTTTATTAAATCTTTGAGGATTGATGATATATTTGTAAATATAATATTTATTTTAACACTTATGTGCAAACATAAATTAATTTGTGGAATGTTATTTTATAAGCATCATATGTTGATTTTTTTATTTTTCTCTTGATGTTAAGACATTTCTTGTACTTATTCTTATGATATAATAAAATTTATTTTTTTTGTTTATCAAAATAAAAAAAAATCAATCTTTTAAAAAATATTCATATATATTAGGAGTATTTACATATAATTGTTTTGTGGATAACTGCAGATAACCCTACACATAAAAAAAAAACCTTATTAGCACAACCTTTAACATGTACTTGCACATTATATATAAGTATTAAGTTGATTGTTTTAGCATTTTATATCTATTTTCTTAACTTTTGAGATCTCATTATTTATTTCAGAAAATTACATGGAGGTTATTTATGAGAAGACATTTTAAATTAATTTTTAATTTCTTTTATTAATTAAAAATTATTTTGATTATTTGATAAATAATTTTTTAATATCTTTTAGTATTTTTTAAAACTCTACTTCAAGTAATGTTTTTTAAAACGTTGACTTTTAATTTTTTATATTTATTTTCTTTTTGTTCTTAAATATTTATTATATTTTATTTTAAATATTTTTATATAAGAGAATATTTTTTTTTCTTTCACTCACTAGGTAAGATTTTATTATTTTTATCCTTTTTTCCATAAGATAAGATTTTTTATTTTTTTTATTATATAAGATATTGGTAATGATAGATAACAAGTTTATTTTACTTTATTTATTTTATTTATTTTTATTATTATATTTTAGATATTTTTATATTATAATATCTATTTTAACTATTATATTATATTTTTTATCTTTAACTTATACTTCAATATATTGATATTGTCAGATAATAGGTTAATTTTATTTTTATTAATTTTTTAATATTTTAATATTTTAATATTTAATTATTTATTTAACCATTACTTCATTCACATTATTTTTTTATTTTTAATATTATATTTAAAATATTTTAATTATTATACTAATTAATTTAATGAAGACATCTACTTAGAATCATGTTATTTTTATTTTATTTTAAATTGTGAATAATATTTTAGATATAGTATAAGATAAATAATAAAAATACAATAATTAAAAATAAAAAAGTAATATAATTTATTTATAAATAAAAATTATAAATTAATTAAAAAATAAAATTATAAATACTCTACATATATTTTTATAAATAAAATTAAATTAAAATTTTTATAAAAATATTATATAAATATATCTATTTTTATCATTTTACATTTTCAGTTATTTTATCAGATAATTTTACTAAATACTTATAATTCAATAAACTAATTTTCTATCTTCTAACTAGTTTTGCCTATTATAGCCAAAAATAATTTTTTTTTAGTATATATAAGTGTTAATTTGATTGTTTTAACATTTTATACCCACTTTCTTAACTTTTGAGATGTCATTATTTACTTGAGAAAATTACATGTAAACATATCTTTTTGGGTTGAATTTTCACATAACCTTAGTATGTGAAAAATTAATATTTTTCTTTTTCTTATAAACAAATTTTGATAAAAGGCCAATTTTATGCTTACAAAGAGAAGTGCATACATAATAAGTTCACGTAAAAAATTAACATGAGAAGATCTAATCACAAATTTTATATAGCAGTGAAAATGTTCACATAACCTTCAATTATATGAGGTTCCGGCTGATTTTAAGAATTATATTATTTAAGTTATTGATGTAAATATATGTTAAATTTCATAAAGACCAGGTAGGGTGAGGGTTGGGTCAGATTAAGGGGAATGGAGCTCGTGGCCAAGCTTACACCTTTAATTATATACACAGTGATATTGAGTTTCACACCCTTTCTTTAATTTAATTAAATACGTGCAAGAACCTATAGGTTATATTTAAATTGGTGGAAGAAAATAAGAGAAAATAAAAGAAAATAAAATATAATAATATTATATTTAGTAAAATAGGGTGAATTACAATGAACCAGTGAAACCTATTTCATTGTTTTATCTTTACTTTATCTCATTCAATCATTAATTCATATATCTAAACAATAGAAAGGAGGTTTTATTCCCACTCTATTTGCATTTCATCTCATACCCTTTATCATTCCAAACACAGCTTTAGATTTTCCTATTCCCTTCAATGTTTGTAACAGTAAATAATTAGATAAACCTATATATACAAACATATTTTAGACAAGTTAGTCCTAGAAGATAGAACAGCAGCTTACACCTTCTTTTTAGTACTCTTTTTTTTTTATAAAAAAGAACTAATGTATAGTTTTCTAAGTTTGAATCCTAATTCCCTGAAAGTAATCCACGTTCTCTTCTTCCTCAGGAATGTCAGGGCACATTTGGTCAGACACATCATGGCAGCATAAAAGCTTTCCTAATGTGCTTTCAACACAGATGTAGATAATTTATAATAAGAGATGGTATAATAGAAGACTAAAATTCACTTTGAATAATTTTTTTTTTCAATTTATTATTTTATTTTAAAAAAAAATCACTTTTAGTTCTTTATAATGTAAAATGATCCTTACTGTCATAGAGATCTATGACATCCTTTAGGAAAGAAAATGAAAGTCAATGATTTGACAAAAAAACATTATATTCATTTTTTATATTTTAAAATAGATTTAAATTGGTCCATCAAGTTTTAAAATTAATTTACTTTAATTCTTTATATATAACTCATCATTTCATCACACTCAACTTATGATCAACAATGTTCATACCATCTTATTCAATAAACAATTTCATAACATAATAACTAAATTACATATCCCATCACATATGTTTCAATCAACCAAAACTAAACTTCAAAATTACATTAATCAAGTAACACATTATCTACTTCTATTTCAAATACATTTAAATTGTCGAATCCTTAACTATGAGAAAATTGAATAACATTGACATCAAAACTACATTCATCCACAACATTAAGCAAGAAAAAATAAATGACAAATTTCAATCTTTTCCTACATCTGCTCAATGTAATTCTGAAGTTTAGTTTTAGTTTATTGAAATAATGTGATGGAATACGTAATTTGATTATTATGTAATAAAGTTATTTATTACATCTATTGATATAAACGTTGTTGATCACAAGTTGAGTGAATGTCGAAATGAATGAGTTGTATATAGAAGATTAAAGTAAATTAATTTTAAAACTCAAAGGATCAATTTAAATCCATTTCAAAACATAAAGAACCAATGTCAATCTAATTAAAGGACCAATAAAATACAACGTTTCGTGTCAAATCACCATTTTACATTGATAGTTTTATGATAATAAAAACTAATTTGATATGCTTTTATATCATAAAAGATCAAAAGTGAATTTCTTTAACATAAAGGACAAAAAAAAAAAAAAAAAAAGATAAGAGATCATGGATTTTAGTCTATTATAGAATAATAGTTTTATTTAGAAAAATTTATTTATAAATACTTGTAGAAAAAATAAAAATAAAAATAAAAAAATTATTTTTATAAGTTAAACTTATAGTGAGGTAATGACGGGAGGTTTTACAAATTAATTAGGTTATGGATGGCGGTGGAAGTAGCATTGGGGGAAGAAATTGATCACATGGATGAGTGAGGATTTTCATTGGCAAGTCGAAGGGGGTTTGAATTGATAAAGATATATTATGAATTGATAAGAGGACAGGTGAATTACTAATATAAAAACTGAAGCCAATAATTAGGGATTTTAGTCTTCTGGATAGAGATAAAAATGGGTTCAAAGTTTTTCAAAAGCTGAAAAACTAGGGGGCTTTGAGTTAGTAATTTAGATCGGAGCAAAAAAAAGAAAAGAAAAGTGCGATAGAGAGCGTTATGAAAGAGGAAATAATGAATACACGATAGTTGATAAGCAGCACAAAATGAGGATATGCATTAACAAAAAAGAAATTAAAGCAGAAAACAAGAGAAAGGATGAGAGTAAGTTAATTTCACTTATGAGTTTGAGGATGATCGTCGGGGTTACCGAATTTTTCTTTGAAGGAATCCTGGCGCTGTAACCACATCATGTGACCCTGAAAGTGAAAATTGAAAAATTGAAAAATTGAAAAATGCAACAATACTTAATAGTTAGGGTTTAGGATTTAGGGTTTAGGGTAACTAACATACCTGAAGTGCAGCGGCCCAGGCTATAAGCAAAGATGCCATCCAGAATTTCTTGTCCTTCACCACTTTTTTCAATTCCATTTTCATTCCACTCTTCTCCCAACGCCCACACTCATAGACAACCCACTGCTTCCGCTTCACACCAACGCCACCTTTTTTAATTTCTTTCTTTCTTTTTTTTTAACCATGCACTTTCGCTCTTCCATAAGGCCCAAATTATTTAAACAAACAAAATCTTTCTAATATTAAAAACACAAATTATTCACTACTTTTTTTAAAAAAAATTAATAAATATACTAAAGACTGCTCAATTACTACTATGATACAAATTTAAAACATCTCAAACCGCCTTGCCTATATTTTTAACTATGAATTCTGGACTACTATCTTTACCTGTTAAACATTAACAAACATCCCTTAAAATTTCGTCCAAGACTCTAACCAAAATATACTCATCTGTGGGGATGACAACCAAACTTAAAATTTTTCTTTTATAAAAATTACCCACTATGAATAATCAATACTCTTGTTTACTACCAAAAAAAATCTTGTTTTATTGATTTTCATAAATAATTTTAGTATTAAATTGTTTTTTAGCAAACGCAAACTATCTCCTATTAAATTGGTAGAAAGTAATTCTTTAAAGTATTAAAATTTATTAAAAAATTATATTCTAGGACAAACTTTAAATAAATTTAAAGATGAAACCTTTGACCACATATTTTTTTAAAAAATGACTATATATAAAATATACCACATTATTTTAGTATTAAAATAATGTAATTATTTTATTAGTTTGTCCAAAAAAAATATACCTTAAAAAGGTAACATGTTTTGTTTAATTAAAATGTAAAGTGTGAACTTCTAAATTGTAATATATACATATATGATTCACTGTAAACACAAACACTCTAAATATCATGTTTAGACTCTTTCAATTATCACATGCTCATTTAACCAAAACATACTAAATATTTAATGGAATCCATATCACACAGTCCAAAGTATGATATTTTCTATCACATATAATAATAATAAATGATTACTTCCTTCGTATTTAATAAGAATAAATTATTACTAATTCTGTAGTTAACTGTAAGACTTTTTTTAAAAAATTTATTTATTTCTCTGTATAAAATTCTTTTCAAATTGTTTCTTACATTATTTTTTTTATCAAAATACCCTTAATTATTTTAAAATAAATGTTATAAATTAATTAAATAAAATCATTTTGTCTATTGTGAGGATTGAAAAAGATGTCTAACACATAATAATTAATTAAATAAAATGAGAGATATTAAATCCAACAAATTTAAAGATAATTTTATAAAATAATACAAATTATTAATATATTTAATGTTATTAACTAAATTAATTAACTTTCTTAAATGATTTGAATTAGTTAAAAGAAATTTATATTAAATGATAGAGATAGTAATAAGTTTTTTTTATTTAATCCGCAAATTGCAAGTATAAATTTTTCATCATTTATGTCATTAAAATTCTAGTCAACTTGCCTGAATCCCCAGCAAAGATGTGGTAGGAAGCCCTACCCAACTTTACAAATTATCGTCCAAGACCGAAAAAATGAGAAAAGGAGCAATCGAAGGCATAATTAACTACCAAGCAAATAGCTCATGCAACCAGAAGTAGAAGTTGTATCCTTTTCCTTGAAGCATACATCGAAGCAGAGGCAACTGAAATTTACTTGTGTCTTAGTCAGTTGTCAACCAATAACATGAAGATGACAGTAAAAATCTACTTTTATATAACTCAATTCAATTGTAACAATCAGAAGAAATGATATTTCAAGTTGGCAGTTTGCCTGATAAGTAGAGAGATAGCTTCTCTCTCATAATGTTGGCAGTATTGTCGGCAAATTCGCAAGTTTGGTCTTGATATCTCGAATCATGCTGGCGGCAAGAGGGCATATCATTCAGTACTTCATCCTTCATATCGATAACTATATTGTGTAGTATGCAGCAAACAAGAATAATTCTTGGTAACTTGTGCTTATCAGGCTTCCACATCACACCTTGAATTATCTTCCACATATCCTTCAGCCTAGCCAATGCTTTCTTGGCCACTATTTGGGTTTCAACAACCCTTTTATTAAACTCAACTTTAACATTTGAGAGTCCTTTACCTTCATAAGGTGTAAGAAGCCATGGCAAAAGAGGAAAGCCTGTATCCCCTATAATATATTCCCTTACTGTTGTTCCCTCTGGAAGTGTTTTCTTACTCCCATTCAACCTCTCACCTTCTTCAGCATGTTTGAAAAAAGAAGAGCTTCGAAGCACATGCTCATCACTCATACTTCCTGGCCATCCAGTAACTATGTCACGGAATCTCAAATCTGGATCCACAATGGCTTGCAAGACCATGCTGCAATTCTTCTCACGATCAAGCCACACGCTACTCAAAGCGTCTACAGAGGGCAAAGTCATCATTATGTGTGTGCTGTCAAGGGCACCACAACAATTAGAAAGGCCGCGTATGTTCTCAAATTTACACTTAATCTCTTCCATTTCCATTTCAGTTGAAGGCCAATTAATATGGTGGAGCCCTCTTTTTTCCATTGCTTCCACAAATCTCCATGTTACTTGGGAAACAGTTGACTGGTTCATCTGAAATGAGTCGCCAATGGTTGACAGTGACTCACCAGAGCTAAGCCTTCTAAGAGCTATAGCTACTTGATCATTCAAAGACAAACGCTTGCCATTTAAATCAACAAAATTTGAGGCTCTGGCCAGCATGTCTTCTTCCACAAGAGAACATATATAGTTGAACGTCTTCCTTGAGATCTTGAAAACAGACTCAAAGTTCTCTATATTTTTAGATTGAGCTAAAGGTCCTAAAATCAGCAAAATCAAAGAATGAGTATTTCATGCATATGGGCAATTGAATTTCACAATAAAATATTATGAATAAGTTTAGCATATCATGCATCATCTTCTTAAATAAAATGAAAGGAAGGTAGTCCACATGCCAGAAGAAGCAAATAGAAGATACAATCTTCTTTATATCCAGACACAGGTATAATCAAATTAGAAATACAAGTGCAAATTCTTTGTAACTTGGATGGTTTATCTCGAGGTCAGTTTCTCTGATAGCTATATTAGAAAAATCCTTCTCTCCTTTTACAAAGCAACCAACTCAAGTCACAAAGCATAAATATTACAAAATATGAATAATCTAATGGATATATGTGACAGAGTTTTGATTAAGAAAATCAGTATAGTAATGAATTGACCGAAGGGTTTCAACTTTAAAAACTGAAGAAGGGTTCATACCTCTGCATTTCTGATTTTATTTTTCTTTCAAAACCCCTTCAGCTGTCAATCGTATAATAAGGTTTTCAACTCGTAACAATTCATTTTTTATTGTATTAATCATACCAGTCTAACATTTATTCCCATTTAAGCACATTCTCACATTTAACCTAAGAACTTCCACAAAATCTATACTCCTTTTTATCTTCAATAAATTCAATAAGCAACATGGAAAAAATCTATTTCATAAGTAGTTTTATTAGTTAGAATATATCATGTTAACCACAACCTTGAGGAATCTCACTGCTCATGTATTTGGTAATAAGTCAGTATAAAGATGAGAGTGCAAATTATGTGACTCTTCAAAGCTGACATTAAGAGAGAAAAAGCTGAATTAAAGGAAGAAAGATCTTTTGAGATGGATTGAAACAAAGGAAATGAAAGTCAAAATGAGTATTGACTGACATCAATGCTTAACAAGAGAAAGAAGCTGCACAATTTACGTGAAAACAAAGCATAAGATACCCGATTGTTATGTACAGTGAATAACTGCAACAAGTAAAGATAATAAAAATAATGTTCGTGTTTATATCCCACCAATGTTCTAATTAAGTGGTAACACCATACCAGGTACAGAATAACAACTAGCCGAGCAGAGATGTGCAAAACAAGACGTGAGTAATTCAGCAAAGTATTAACCAAAGTGTACAATAGTTCCTAAGTAAGAAACAAATTCCATAAGCAACACAAACACATTTGGGTCAAAGGTATGGGGTTCCTTTCTTTATCTAGTAACTCAACAAGCCGAATGCCCATTAAGAGCAACATGAATACGAAAGTCAAGCAGAGCCAACAAAAGATATTAACGAAAAGTGAGTAAATTACTAAGCTTGAAGAAACAAATCTAGAATCACTATAATCCCACTGCTACACATTACCAGAAAGCAGATAACTTCTTTGTCCTACAGTAAATAATAATAGTAATAATAATAGTAATAATAATAATTACCCCTTTTCATATAAAATAACAAGCAAGTAACAGAATATCACACACACACTTATCAGTTATCACAATCACAAGCAATACCAATGATCCATTGAAGAAAGTAGCTCTTAGAAGAAAAGAAAACCAATAAAAGCAGTATGAAGATATGGCAGTGTACCTGAAATTCTGAGGGAGAAGTGATGCCACCAATCGAATGGGGTGGCAGTGGCATCTTGGCCATCCTTGTTGTCAGCTTTCTTCCTCTTCTTGATTCCTCTGATGGAACCCATTCACCCAAAATAACACCAAACAAAACCAAAATCATAAAAGGGGAACAAAACCCATTAATCACCACCCAGATTTCAACTCCACCGAGAACAAGAATCAAAGTGTGTGTGTACAAATTACCGAGTATTTATTATAATATGAAAAGTTGAATGAACAAATGAAAGAAGGAGCAAAGCATAAACAAGGAAGGGTGAAAGAAAGAATGAAGCACAATACGTGAGTAACTAACTCGTGGTGTAATATCTATGTATATATTGGTAATTGGTGAAGTGAAGGGAATCAAAGTATGTAAGGAAAAGCAAGAAAAGAAAATCAGAAAAGAAATAAAAATAGCGAACTTCAATGACACCGCTACTTTCTCTCGTAATGGACACGAACAATTTAATTGAAGACTTCTGAGCCTGTAGTCTTTCAATTATTTTTTTTTTCTTCATATATAGTATTTTAAATTAATAATTTTCTTACGCTTAATGTACAAACACCTTATATTGATATTTATTATTTTTTATTACATCATATTATATATCATTTCTATTTTTTCATTTTTTTAATTCATAAAAATTAAATTTAAGAATAAAATTTATTTTATTTTATTTTCTTGTATTTTAATTAAATTACATTTTTTGCCCGTCATCAGTGCATCTGTTTTAACAATCATATTTATTCAAAAATATCATTTTTATTTACTATTCATTGTTAGATCATTTATATTTTCATGTTATCATAATTGTCTTTTAAGCTTAAATAAGTATAGAAAATCATTTTTGATTATAAATTTTAAAAAAATATTATTTTTTTTCAATAGTATAAAACAGATAAAAAAAAATATTAAAAGAGAGTTGAATTATGTTTTTAAATTTTTTTTAAAACTTTTGAATAAAGCATGATGCACAATAGTTTGTCTTTTAAAAAAGAAGATAAATAAAATTTTAAAAGATAAAGAGACCAAAGATATAAAATAATTTAATATAAATCAAATAATTCTTCTTAATTGATGTAGATAGAAAATAAATAACACAATATATTTTATATTAGTTCATTTTTATTATCAAGACTATATCCAATTTTTGATACGCTACCAAGTTAAATTATATCATAAATATATAAATACTTTTTTATTAAGTCACTTATAACTTTACAACAAGTAGTAGTTTTTAGTATCTTTAAGCTACTACAATTAATATTATTTCATAAGTCACTTTTTTCTTAACCCCTTGATATGAACTTAGGTGACTCTTAACATATGTGTCATATGAAATATATATAGTGCTAATAAGTTTAACTCTTATATTTGTTAAGTGTTTGAGAACTTTCTATAAAAGAATAATTACAAAAAGACTTTCAAGAATACTGAAATACAAGAACATTCTTTCTTAAGGCACATAACCTCTTCATAATTTTCATTCAAAGTCTTCTTATATATATATATATATATATATATATAACTTTCTTC
>JAMLFT010005914.1:0-16855 GCA_026544285.1 Pachyrhizus erosus
ATATATATTAGTAATTTTTATTTTATGAATCGCATGTATTTTTTATAATAAATAATTTTATTCGAGTCAAATAAGATTAGTGTAATTAATAAAAAAAAATTCTTTCAATATTTAATTAATGTAGACACATACTTCAAACTCATATATTAACATTGTTTAAGCTGTAAAAACAAGACTTTAAGAATGTATAAAAAAAGTGGTTTGTGTTTTTTTTTTTGGAGATTTTATAAAAAGCAGAAACTATTTTTTATTAGTTTTAATTATAAAAGTATATTTTTTAGTTTGAAAGTCAGTTATCTCACTACAGTTTTTAATGGAAACTGCTCAAAACAGTTTCCCAACATAATTAGAAACTTGAACCTTAATTTTTTTTATTCAAAAGATTAAACAAACACTAAAAAAAAAAATCAAAATAAAATTGTTTTTTAATGAAAGTAACTGATACATAGTAGGCTCTAATTACGAAAAATAATGTCTTGTTCTTTTGTAAAAGTTCCTTTTTAAGAAGTTAAAGAGAAAAGTGATTATTTCCTGAAAAACTAATGCATTAGGTCGATCAATTAGTTTTGTATAACAAACAAAGAATGTTTGACTAAAGTATATACCAAGAATAGACTCAAAGGAAGAAAAATAAATTGCATTAGGCCATTAGAAGTGTTTGCTAATCAAATAAGGGCCAATCACTGCTGCGTCACATTGGGATATGAATTGGTCTTCAGTCTTGACTGGGATCTTTCTTAGCTGTTGCCTGCTTTAATTCATTCGGACGTTTATTTAATTTCGGGAGATCGTTAAATATATTTTCAATTGCAAATTGCATTAACATACATATCTTGTTGGTGTTTGATAATTGATATGCTATATTTGATCATTGCTGAAAATATTAAACGATTTTCTTTTGTGTGCACATATTGATCTACTTGTGATATTTGATCATGTAAGAGCAATTTTGCAAGGATGGTGAGGTATTTTCGCTTTTTTTCACGGAGTTGGGCTAGTCAATTCTGGAAAATAATATATATATGTATGTATGTACACCATTTTTGGGTGTAGGAGATGAATGAAAGAAAGAAAAAAAAATTAAAACTTAAAAAATGAGAAACAGCAAGAAAATAAAAAAAAATACAATATTTATAATTTTATATTTTTATATGAAAAAATTTATATTTAATCTTTTTATTTTTAATTATCGATTTTTGATCTTTTATTTTATAAAATATATTAAAAGTAAATTCAATTATAAATTATGTTAATGATTTTAATTATTTTGATATTGATTCAGATTAAATTGAACCTTATTTTAATTTAGTTAATAAAAATTAATGATTAAAAATATAAAAAAAATTAGTAAAATTATGTTTAACTAAAACTTTATTAAAGTGAGAGAGTTCATTTAGAAAAAAAATACTCACATCTCAAGATTCAAGAATATTCATATTCTAGTTGAGGCTACCTACTGGCCAGAGTTTGAACCACGGCCTTCCACACCTTGAACGAGACAATTACCAAACAAGGCATATTAATTTGATTTCTTATTTCATATAAGAAATTAATATAGAGGGAATTTACAAAATTGGAGGTGGGGAAATAATATGATGGCTATCCACATTTGTAATTCAGAAATTTGTCTTCAGAATTTGGGGTCAAGTGTGATAACCAATTAAATTAATCGGTTCGTTGGTATCCTCATGTTGGTCCAGCTGTCACTATGAAATTTTGGAGATACTTAACAAAGAATGGAATATGAAGATTATCCACATCTTACATGTAGTGAGAAGCCAACACCTCCACTCACTTCCTTCCTATATTTTAGTTGGGGTTTTTCTTTTTCCTTTCTTGCACAAAACTAAAAATGAAAACATGCATCCTTGTTGGTATTCGTTATCACTATACAACCATTTTCTTTTCATATTATTATCGGACAAGTGTTATTTACACTTTTTAATATTATTAATGTATATCTTTTATATATTTTTTAAAATATTTTCTAAAAAACATTTTTAAAATGTTAAAATTTTAACACATGTTTAAAAGTATTTTTTTTCAGAAGTATAAAAATCTTAACATTCTAAAAATAATTTTCAAAAGAAAAATGTGAGAATTTTATATTTCAAAAAATAATTTTTAAAAGTGTTAAATTTTTTACATTTTGAAAAATATTTTTCAAAGATTAAAGTGTTAAAATTTTACGTTCTAAAAAACTTTTTTTGAAAGTGTTAAAATTTTAACATTTCGAAAAATATTTTTTAGAAGCCAATTTTTAAAAGAAGAATAAATGGGACATTAATTACTTTTAAGTTGATATGTGCTTGTTGTATGTTAATATATTTATTCTTTTATTTTTTTAAAAGAAACCTAACAAAAGAGTTATGAGATTCTAGAAATAGTTATAAGAATATGAATCTCATATATACATAGACACTTCAATCACAATTATGTGAAATGTTTTATGTGAAGTAATCACTAAAATCATCTTTTGTTTGTCGATATGTTAAGGTCTGTAATGAGATTGATTTAAACAAACTCATTATTGGCAAAGTATGGCTTAATGGTTATTAGTATCACATGGAGTATGAATGTCCATTAATCTCCGTAGTCATTTTACATACATTTGACATGTTCTTGTGGAGGTTTATCTTTTTATATTTTTGTGATATTAGGTCATTTAGGCCTAAGTGTTTAGGTTTTAATTTTTGCATTTGTGTGTGTAGGTCATTTTCAAAGGTCAAAATTGAGCTTCAAGATGATGTCCTAAATTTGAAATTTTCATATTTATAATTTTAGACCTAATTTTGTAATTAATGGCCCAATAGCATTTTTATACTTTTTCTTTTAGTTTTTTTTTTTTTAGTAGGGCTTAGTTATTAATTAAGGACCTATGTTTTGATAAATTATTTACACATTATAAATACCCATGTCATTGTTGTAACAAATAGACTAGCTACTTAGTTTTAGTTTTACCCATATTTTGGAAAAGTTAGTTAGTTATAAGTAATTAAAGTTGGTTGAAGTGGTTATTCTCTCTTTTATCTCTGTCTTCCTCTACCAATTTTTGTTTTCTCTTTCTCTCCCAAGTCTTCATTTTCATTTTTTTTGGAGAAGTTTTCAATAGTAATAATCATGGAGAACTAATCTTATTTTAATCCAAGGGTTCTAAAACCTAGATAAATCTAAGTTCTCATATGCTTCAATTTTTAATTGATGAATCGTGTTTTCTCCTCTTTTCTCTTTACAATATTTTGATTGATTAGTGTTAGGATTGATTAATCTTTTCACAATAATTGATTAATTATTTGTCCAAATTTGAATAGTGATTGAACTCATCTAAATTGACAAATGCAATTATATTCTTAATTTTGATGAATGAATGTGAGATGATTATCTTGTGATTTCAAATTGAATTGCATGATCATGCATCCATTTTATTTTTTCTATAATCATGATTATTTACTTAAGCATTGGATCCTTGAATTTTCTCTTAGTGATTGTTTTCAAACTTGAATTCTTGTTTTTAATTTAATTTTAATTATTACATTAAATTGAATCCCCCTGCCCAATTTTTGAATTAAAATGTTATATCAAATAGATTGTTTCTTTAGAAATATGACCTAAGTTGACCCTATATTACAAATTTATTTGGGAATTTATTCATTTTGGTAATATGCCGACTAGGGTTATCTATATACGTTAGTAAGTCAACAACATATTGAAAATTAGTATAGGTAGGGTCTTTCTAATTTTGAACCTTAAAAACAAACTTGAATTTGGTCTTTGAAAAAGGGTCATTTTATTTTGGTCCTTTGGGAAAAAATAATTTTGATCCTTCAAAGATTTTTTTTGTTTTATTTCCTACTATCAAGTAATTTTTTTGCTTTACTAGGAAAAAAAACTCACGTAAGACTTTTTGATAATGTGATAAGTCACTATATGGTTAAAGTTTTTATTACGATATTATTTAATGTTGCTACTTGACACCGGAGATTAAAGCCAAAACAAAAATCTTTAAAGGAAAAGAAAAAGACCAAACTAAAATGACTCTATTTTTTCAAGAATTAAATTCATATTTAAGTGAAGCAAAAAGAATAAGGCATGGAAACTTGAGACACGATTTAATTCTCAAATTTCCTCATTTCTTGACTCGTTTAACTTAAGTGTTAGAGTTATGGTAATTGACAACAATAAACAAAGTAAGAAGGTATTATCAAAAGAAACATGTCATTTGTTCAAAAAATTATATAGTAAAGTTGTCAAAAATTATATAATAAAAAAAGAGAAAAAAGATATATAAGATGTAATTAATAATATATAGATAGATAAAAAAAATATTGTTGTATAAATTATTGTATAAATTGCTATATAAAAATCATATTTGTAGAGAACTAGGGGAAGGTTCAACCCCTTAAAACTAGTATTAAATAATTACCTCTTCTATCTTTAAATACAAGATACTCATAAATAATTTACACATATTAAGTATTAGAACTAAAGATGTAGATGAACATTAGACCTCTCAAAAGTCTATGATTTTGATTATTACAAAAATATTATAATTTGATATAACTAACAATTTATGTTAGTTTTGATAACATATATATGCCAAAAGGAACAACAAAGGTAGTATATTTAACTTAGATGCATAAAAATGAGCTAAAATATGATAAGTGTCCAACAAACCAAAACACTATATATGTCTAGTAGATTTCATAAAATATATTTATCCAAGCTTTTTTCAAAAGCAGATATGTCCAAAGACATGTTTATACGGATACATCCAATAAACCTTATACGTCTAATATCTCTTTATCATATAGACAAATAAATAACAACAAACTATTTACACTTACACATTTTTCTAAGTTTGTTTTAATAATAACTCTTATCTTTCATGATTTCAAATGCCTAAAATATATGTCTCTATTTCGTATATCTGTAATGTCATTTTTTTTTTAACATTTGAATTTTGAACAAGCATTTAATGAAAAGAAAAAGACATGACAAAATAAGTAGATTTTCAAATCAAATGGACCTTCGAGCCTTAAAATCTATCAAAAGAAAAGACAATAGTAGGAATATTCACAAGAACAATTGTAATGTAAAAGTTTTGTCAATGACAAAAAGGAAGAAAATGAAAATGATTTTCTCTCTCCTTTGACACAAGTCTTAACATTCACAGTAATAAAGTCATGTACGAAGAGTCCATGCATTAAATACATGATGAGAACAAGAAAAATAGAAGGAACATTGCCTCACAACAAACACTTCAACCTCAAGTCTATAAATAACAGAAGACATAACACTAAAGAAGCTTTTTGAATCCATAAACATCTATTTTCTTATCTATACGTACAAACTTCTATGGACATCCCATATTGAGATTGAAAGTGTTTTGAATTTGTTTCATATTATTAACTATGTTATGTTATGTTTGTAACTGGGCTTTAACTTGTATATCCTCAATGTGTGAGCATAAATATTTTTGTAAAGATCTTTAGAAGTCAAGAGTGACTTGATGATTCAAAGAATACTTAGCTACTTAATCATGTGATTAAGTTTGTAAACAGAAGTGACTCAAATAATACTTGTATTGAGTGAGTAAAAAATGACCTAAATAATACTTGTATTTTAGACCATAAGTGGTAGATTCAATACTTATTATAATCTCATTTTGGTTAGTAGAACTCTTCTAAGGTTGAGAGAGAATTTGACATAACTAAGAATTTTGAATGAATCAGCATAAAACAAGTGCTTTATTTGTTCTTCATCCTTCACATTTAGACGTTCTTGACTGTGAACTGTTTTAAAAGGCATCTCTCTTTGTGAAAGGTTTTACTAAAATGTTTTTGAAAATTCACATACATACAAACTTGATTAACTTAATTAATAACATTGTAGAGAATAATAGTAGTAAAATTTTAATTTTTAAAACTAAATTCTTCAATTATTCAATCTTCATAAAAGAAAAATGAAAGATAATTCATAATATTGATTATTTATGAACTAAAATAATTAGGGATATTTTGATAAAAAAAAATATAAGGAAAAAAATTTAAAAAAATATAAAAAGAGATAAAAAAAATTAAAATAATAGCTTATATTTAAAGATGGAAGGAATATTATTTTATTTATTTGAATATATATATAGCTTGCATTCTTAAATATGACCATAAAAAATTTTATAGGGATGGTAATGTAATTTCCTTCATTTTATTTACATACATATAGTGGTCGCCTTTTAATATATAACCATAAGAGACCAACTTTGTAGTGATGGTAAGGTATTTCTATTGTTTTGTGGCATTGACATATTCTTTTTTATATAAAATTTTCAATCAACACTAATTAATCTCCATAAAGCTCCTCACATCAATTGAAACTTTCAACTAAATAAGGGTCTGTTGGGATTGTTACGAGTTTTGAGTTTTTTATTTTCAAATGTAATTGTTTAAACAAAGTATGTTTGACAAAAATGGAGCTAAAATGATTTTTAACTCAATTTTGAAATACTTTTACATTCATTTTCAAAACTAAGGAAAATATCTTTTGAATTTAGTGTTTCGTTTTAAAAAACTCAAACTCATTACCTTGGACAATGAACTTTCTCATTGTTACCATCATTGTCATTGTCGTCAACATCATCATTCATTGTCATTGTCGCCACCACCAAAACTACCCTCATCACCACTATTGTCACCATCACTACCATTGTTATTGTCTCTATCATCGTTCTTATTGTTGTTGTCACAATCATCACCATCACATCACCACTTCTACCACTAACAACCACCCCTGTTTCCATCAATACTATCACCATCATTGTCATCGTTACCACTACTTCCCATCACCACTATCACCATCATTTTTGTCATCTCCGTTGTTGCCACAATCACCACTACCACTACTACACCTGCCTCCATCAACACTACCACTCATCATTGTCGTTGTCATTTTGTCATTATTGTTGTCACCATTGTTGTCGTCGTTGTCGCCGTTGCCGCCACTTCCATTGCTATCAATACCACCCCCACTATTAACACCACTCCTGCCTCCATCGATATCACCACCTATCGTTGGCTACCACCATTACCACTACCACCTCATTAATATTTTTCAGTAGTGTTATTATTTATTCTTGTGTATTTTTTTTTAATAGAAACTAAATATGAGTTATATAATCATTAACGTTATATATCTTTATTGTTGTTGTTGTCATGGTTGTACAATTTATTTTATTTGTATGATTTTAATATATTTATTTTGTTCTAAAATTTATAATTGTCAACTTTTTATTATTTTTATTAATTTTTAGAAAGTTTAATTATTTTTATGTGTTGATAATTTTTTACATTATATTATTTTATAATGAAATAGGATAAGATATAATGGTAAACTCATTTTATTCATTTTCAATTTACAACAACTTTTTCAGAACTAAAAACAAAAAAATAAAACTCAAAACTAAAACTAATTTTAATTTTTAAAATTTTCAAAACTAAAAATAGAAAATCACCTCAAATGGGCCTAACATAACATAGTCTTTTTCAATAATCAAAAATTGAATCCAAGTATTTATTAGTTGTTTCAAATTCTAGGTTAAAACTAGCATCATATATGTGCATTTTCACGGGTTAAGTTGGATTTTACTTATATTTTTTAATTAATTATATATAATTAAAATAATCTATTATTATTATATATTTAATTGACACATTTTTTTAAAATTTAAAATAATGAATCTAAACATAATCTAAAAATTAAATAGTATTAAAGTAAAACATTAGACAATATTAATATAAAAAGATTTAAGTGAAAAAAATAGTATTAATGTAATAATTAATTCATCTTAAGTCATTTATATGTGATTGATTATATATATAATCATATTTACATTTATCTCAAAAATATCTTGTTATTGTTACTTTAGATGAGAAGAATTTTTAATATTTTATAAATTTAAAATCTCATGGTGATTTGAATAGTCATTTAATTTGTTCATTATTCTTAATTGAATATTTTTTTATATATACCACAAGTATTTTAAAAAGAGTAACCCTATGATTGTTTACTGGTTGGATTATTCAAAATTATAGTTAAATCAATTCTTCAATGATCATATTTAATTGATTTCGTTTGATTTGATTTAGATTTTAAATATTTTTATGTTTAAAATAATTCAATTCACATCAGTTGATTTAGTTCAAACTATCATGTTATTATAAGATAAATAAATACTATTTTTTAGTTTTTATCTCTACTAATTGTCTATTTTCTATATAAAAAAACTAATTTTATATAAATGTGAGGTAAAAATATTTCATAATTCAAATACTATAGACAGATGGTATTACATGTAAATTATGTTTATTTAATTTTATAATTTATACATAAATTATTTTTCACTAAAATGTGGATATTAATTTCTAAATGATAATAACTAGATGAACCTAAATTTAAAGTTATTCTTAAAAAATAATTTTAATAAAATATTATATTTAAATATTTTTATTATATATATTATCTATCTTAGAATGAACCATGACATTAAATAATATTATTTTTAATATCACCAGTTAAAGATTTGTCATTGTAAACATGTCTTTCATCTTACCATTACCAATATGTATATAAGAAAAAACATTACCAATAACTTGAGAATTAATCTTATAGTTGTGTCTAAAAAGATGCTATACCAAATACCAAAAAATATTATTGAAATATTTTACCAAAAACTTAAATTT
This sequence comes from Pachyrhizus erosus, assembly GCA_026544285.1. Lineage (NCBI taxonomy): Eukaryota > Viridiplantae > Streptophyta > Magnoliopsida > Fabales > Fabaceae > Pachyrhizus > Pachyrhizus erosus. Next base: position 8,736 of record JAMLFT010005914.1, read on the forward strand.
TTTATAATTTAAAATGAAAAATATTGTTAAAAATACATTTATCTAATACATGGAGCAATTGTATATAATATAATATATTTATGATGTTAGCAAATAAATAAATTAAAAATATTTTATAATAAAAATTATTAAAAATTAATTTACTCATAAAATTTTAAAAAATAAAATATATTATTTATGCAAAGAAGCTATTTTATTAAAAATTATGTATGTTTTAATTTAAAAATATTTGTAAAATATATTCTTTAATAAATATTATATATTAATTATTGCTATTATATTATTTCTTTAATGATGTCTAATTGTAATGAAAATAAACTATTATTTAATATAATATTTACTTTAATCATTAGGAATTAGAAAATTATTATTATGAAAATAACACAAAAAATAGTTTCTTAATTATAGTTATAGAAATATCTTATCAAATAAAAAAAATATTACATCAATTTTTTGCAATGACAAGTAAAAATAATTATATTTTCATGTAAAACTTAAACTAAAACATATTACTATTTTTAACGGTAAATATTTTGTACTAATATCATGGTCAACAAAAAAAACTATAACAATATAAATATAAAAATATTGTTGAGGTGTATTTATAAATGTATAAAGAATTTAAAATATATTTTTGATTTTTAAATATGCAACCATGATAGATACTCTAAGAGAGAACTATGTTGTTCTTAGTTGTCCTTCCTAATTCAAACAAAATAGTCTCTTAGTATGGTCTTTACCATAAAAAAATGGAAGGTTAAAGTTACCTCAAAAATAACCTTAAGAGAGTTACTCATCATTCTCAATATTCATTTTCTTGAAATCTAATGGTCAATATTTATTACTCATTACAACAATTAAAGTTCAACAAAATAAATGGTGAAGATGACGAATAACTCTCTTAAAATTATTCTTAAACTAACTTGATCTCTACTCTTTAAAATAATACTTGATTTATGATGTTATTCAAAAATTCATTTAAAACCTTTTAGTAAAAAATTATATTTAAATAAATAAATTTAATATATTTATCTAAACAAGATAATAAGGTGTATGTTGCATGAAAAGGAGTTGTCAAAGAATTTGTGCATAGAGGCTACAAGTACTATAGTATTCATACTTAAAAGGTTGTCAACTAGAGTTTTGAGCAAAAAAAGCTCCATTTAAAGATCGGTTTGGGTACAAATCAAATTTACAAAATCTAAAGATTTTTTATTGTGTTTGTTTCTCTTATGTTCAACAGGTTAAAAGGGATAACCTTGATAAGAAGGCAAAACTCAAAGTTTTCATTGGATACAATAATATTTCCAAAGCTTATAGAATCTTCCAACCACAACATGAAGAATTCTTATAAACAAAGATGTCAAATTCATGGAAGACAAGCTGTGGAATTGGCAGGAGCTAATAAAGAAGCCTCTGCTAGAAATTTAACATTTCTTTGATGATGATATATATGACATTCATATCAAAGGTACAAGACCTTTATTTGAAATTTATGAAAGCAGTAATGCAACAGTTTTAGAACCTATAGATCTCAAAGAAGTTGAGAAGCATGACAAGTGAATAGATGTAATGAAAGAATACCTAAAGATGATTGAAAAAAATGACACTGAAAAGCTTGTGGACAAACCTCAACACAAGTAACTTATAGGAGTCAAATGGGTTTATATAACTAAACTAAATGCAAATGATTCTATAAATAAATACAAGGTCAGGATAGTGGTGAAGGACTATGTTTAGGTGTTTGGAGTTTATTTTTCTGAAACATTTGCTCCAATTGCACAATATGATACAATCAAAATACTACTTGCTTTAACTAGACAAAAAGGATGGAAAGTTTACCATTTAGATGTGAAATTTGCCTTCTTAAATGGTAACTTGCAAGAGCGTATATTTGTATAGCAGCTAGTGGGATTTCAAATCTAGGGACAAGAGGAGAAGGTCTACAAACTAAAAAAGGCCTTTTATGGTCTTAAGTAGGCTCTTAGGGCCTAGTATAGTAGAATTGATAATTATCTTCAAAACCTTGGATTTGTTAAAAGACCAAGCGAAGCTACATTGTATGTGAAACTGATGGATGATAATTTAATCATAGTTTATATCTATTTTGATGATTTGCTTGTAACAAGGAATGAAGAAAAGTTTGTAATGTAGTTTAAAGATGAAATGCTCCAAGTATTTTAAAATGACAGACCTTAGTTTGATGTACTTTTTTTGGCATGGAGGTAAAGCAAACTCATCGTAGAATCTTCATATGAAAAAAAAAATATATGCAAAGGAAATACTCAAAAAAACTCTACATGGAGGATTACAAAACCACTACCACTCCAATGAACCAAAAGGAAAATTTTAACAAAAATGATGGTGTTGATAAAGTAGATGAACACCAATTTAGAAGTCCAATTGATTATCTAATGTATCTTACTACAACTAGATCTAACATCATGTTTGCAATAAGCATTTTGTCAAGATTTATACATCGTGCTAGTGAAATACATCTTCAAACTGCCAAACAGATAGTGTGATATGTTAAGGGAGTTACTAACTATGGCTTCAAGTACATTCACTTTTAGAAGTTTCAATTTCATGGATATTTTAATAGTGATTGGGGTGGTTTAATTGATGACATGAAGAGTATAATTGGTTACTGTTTCAGTTTTGGTTCAAGTATGTTTTCATGGTATTAAAACAAATAAGACATTGTGGCTCAAAGCATAGTTGAGACAAAATATGATGCAACCACTACAATCGTGAATAAAGATATTTGGCTAAGGTGTATACTTGTTGATCTACATATGGAGCAAAATGAGACAACACAGATTTTTGTTGATACTCAAGCAATTATTTCCATTTCAAATAATCTTATATTTCATTGTAAAACTAAGTATTTTAAGATCAAGTTGTGTTTCTTAAGAGAAGTATAGAAAAAAGTGAAGTCAAACTTCTTTATTGTAGAAACGAAGATCAAAGTGCAAATGTTTAAACAAAAGCCCTTCCAAAATCTAGATTTGGAGCTTTGAGAAATAAATTAGGTGTTTGTAGATATTGAGGCAAGGAGGAATTTGTTGAAAGTGTACCTACAACAGTTGCTACGTGAATGTCTTATCTAATTTCTAAAAGTTTAATTCTTTGTTATTTAGAACCTAGACTTTAGGAGTGTTCAATTATTTTTTATCATATTATAATATTGTTAGTAATACCTAAAATTAAGGGATGTATCTATTTTTTAGTTTCAACTCTAGTTCTATTTAAAGAGTTAATGAATGACAACCAATTAAATCCTCCACAAAACATATTTGTTTTTCTTTTCTTATTCTTTCTGCTTCAATATCTACAATTAATACTTTGATTATAGTTTACATTCACCAACTAAGTAAAGGCACCTTGTGTAAGCACTCCTATTTTCCGTAACCTTTCTTTAGTCCTCCCTTAGGAACCAACTTTAAGCCTCCAAGCCAATAATTGTATCCATACTCAAAACTCCATTAAAATCACTTTTTGTGTTCCTTTCCATTTGTTGATGTCTAACAACAATGTAGGAAAAACCATGCTCTAAATACCAAAATGTCACTTCTTTATAACTTCTCCTTATCACATTAATTATACTGAAAGTTGATGATTGCACTAATTTTCCATTCCTAAACCTAATATTTCCACTAAGTCTATCAAATTTACTTCATATAATCTTATTTGAGAATTCTTCAAGGTTGAATCTTCCTTGTGATTCATTTGCAGCTTGAGCAATAGCCCTTGTTGCATCATATGATTGAAATACAAAGATACTTGGGTTAAAGCTCTCTTCTTCAGGGAACTCCAATTGAAACCTTCTTTGAAATATGGATTTGAACTTTCTAAATGCCTCACTTGTTTCCATGAAGTGTGTCTTAAATCTAATAACTCCTTGCATGTTAAATTTTGAAGAACAATTAACTAAATCAAGAAGGCCAACAATCCTATCTATGATAACCCACACAACCTTTTTCTATCAAACCAATTCGTTTTGCTTTCTCATAAAGTATAATAGTCATTTCTAAAATCAAGAAGACCCTATACTCCTGTTTTTTAGCCTATAAGTTCATTTTCAATGGTTGATGTTGGGTCTAATAGAAAGGATAAGGAAGGAAAAGCTAATGATTTTATACCTTAGAACCAATAATAAGTCTAACAAAATAGGTGAGATCAAGTGGCATCCTTAGAATTAGAGGAAAACCAGTTATTAAGTGCATAGATTATTGTCACCTTTCTCCATCTAAATTTCCCTACATTGGCTACAATGAATTGCGTGTGAATCTTGATATTATTTACCACTTGCATGAAGTATGGCAATGGAGGAAATAATTGCTCTAATCTGGCTACAGGTGAAATTAGAGATAAGATAGGAATATTTTTTTTAGTGTCACTAAATCCACTAGCCATAATTGCTTCATTGTGTGTTATTATGCCTACGATGCCCAACACTTGCTTGCTCTGTGAGAGATTCATAGCTACATTCATCAAAACATAATTGTGTTAGGATATCTCAAATTTACTAATTTCATAATGTTGATTATAACTATTTCCTTATTGTTAATTTTGATTATTTTCATATTTTCTTATTTATTTTAATCATTGGTTTTTCTAATTACTACTATTAGCACAATGATCTAAGCTTAGACTTTCCTCTTTATTGTTTCCTTTTGAACCTAGTATTGTATATGAACAACGTACAAAATCTTGCTTTTGGCTTGTTGTTGCATGTCAAAGGTGACACTACAGTCAACTTAGAGCATCTTCAATGAATATAATTTAAATAATTCATTTTGAGTTTTTTTTTTATTAATTGACTCCACAATGCCACATTATAATTTTTTTTTGAGCAATTTTACATCATATTTAAGTTACTTATACGCACTTTATTTCTATAATATAATTTTAAGTAATCCGTAAATGATCGGTATTTTTAAAATATAAATGACAAAAATGAAAAATACAAAAATATAATATACTAAAATAATATTTTACCTATAATCTACCCAGACTTATCTGTAGTTGTAGATTTATTCGTGGTAATAAACTAAAAATTTATTTAGTGAATCGTAATAAACTATAGTATTAATATTTCTAGTTTTAGTAGGTAGATGTATTTGATCTTTTCGTTAGTTGGATGTTTTTATAAACTAATTATTGATTATTATAATAGAGATATTTGATTCCTCTATTTTAAAAAAATCTACAATTTTGATTCAATCATCAATTTTGCTTATAATTTTTTTATTTATTATATTTTAATTAATTAAATCATTTTTATGGTATCTAAATTGAATATATTATATTTAAGATTCAATTGAACCAAAATAAAAGAGATAAAATGTAAAAAAAAAATTAAGGATGGAACCAAATTGCATATTTCTTTAAATAGAGGGATCAAATGTATCTATTTTAAAATAAGATTATCAAAATTACAAGTTAAATAAAATAAAAAGAATAAAATTATATTTAAACCTTTTTTTAAATTAGAGTTCATCAACCCAATTCACAATGCACCTAGGTTAGGTTTGGGTTGAGAATTTTAGTCTACTCTCATATATGATTCAGCCTAATCCAACTTACTAGTTTGTGAAGAGTTTAGTTAAGTTAAACCATTTTCACGTGTGATTTTCACTCACCAAAAATAATTGTGAACTTAAAAAAGAAAAAAAAATCTTTTATACTTTCAAGACATAAGCATGGATGATTTAAATATATGAATGCAATTTTGTCAACACAAATGAATGAAATGTGGAAAAAAAATAAAAACACTATATAGGATTTATTTGAGTAAGTTTATCTAAAAACACTTTTAAAAAAATAAAATAAAAAAATATAATGAAATTCATCATAAGTTTAAATTCATTTATACATAAATTAAAACTCATCTTTAACTAAACTATGAGAGAACTTCTACATATTAATTTATACATAAGTTAATTTTACATTACAAAGAAGCACGTTTTAATTTTTTTCTTCTTTTAAAAATACTTTTAGATAAACTTGCACAAATAGACCCATAATATGATTTTATGTGCTACAATTAGAGACATGCAAATGAGTTTGAGCTTGCAAGTCACCCACTTAACCCACAATCCACATGGTATATGAGTTCTGTTTTTTTAGACCATATAAACTGCAGGATTTTTAGCCTAACTCATTTAATATGCAAGTTAAATGAATTTGTTTGTGGGTCTTTGTGAGCTTTTTACACTTAAAAGAAAAAACAAAAAGTGTAATTAGATATAGATGTATGTGTTTAGTAAAAATAAAAAATAAAAAATAAATAAATTAAATATTTTCTCAATGGTCGGTAATGGTGTGACAATATTTTGATTTAGTATTAATTAAATAAAGATGTTATAGTTTATTTTGAGATTAAAAATGAGTTAAATTTTTCATTTTTAATTTTTTTCTCTAAATTTTTTTGTGATTGCAGTCCGGCTCATTTTGCCTGTGAGTTATGTGTGCCAGCTGCGAACTCATTAAAATAAAACCTGTTAATATTGCGGAGTTCTCGGAGTAAACTTTATGATTTGCGGATTTTGTGATTTGCAGATTTTACCGACAAACTTATCTGCTTTCCTAGGTGCAGTGGCCTGTTGTGTTTGTGTCTAACCTCATAAAGACAAAAAAAAAAAACAAAGGTTGGATCTGGCCGTTAACATTACCACTAGCAACTGCTTGAGCTGAATTCCAGTGGGAATTTCTTATCTTCAAATTCAGCTTGGAACAATTCAACAGATTGAACTCTTGGACTGCAATTCCCATGGCTATCTTCTGATGCTTTCCCATTTGTGAACTCAAATCAAGCACAGCACCTATGCTTATAATGGACCTTGAGCAGTGGCTTCTGCTTTCATGAGCTAGAAGCATCCTACACCATCTTAACAATTCAAAGACAAAGAAGCAGATAACTAGTGACATTGGAGAGCAAAAACAAGGAAACGTTTAGCAAAAGTACAACTAATAAGCCTCACCTTGTTTATTTAATGATTTCATTTCCTTAACTTCTTCCTAATTCTCATCCAATAATAATATTTTAATATCATCCAGCTATTTTTTTTCTTTTGGTTTATTTTTCCCAATTTTTATTATTTATCTCTGGTATTTTATTAACCTTTACCTATGATTGATGTTAGAAATGTTAACATAAAATCATCAATAATGTATCGCCTCAAGTATAAGCTTTGGGATATTAATAGTTAATATACATTATCCGTTGGAACAGTATTCATATATAATCAAGAACAATAAAAACAAATGTTTAACCAAAAAGATGCATCGAGCAAAGTCAAGGGAAGACCATGAATGAGTACAATGCTTGCTGATGCTGCTTAAGAAAGTGATTTTTTGAGTTTTGTCTATATAGGGAAATTTCCAAGCTACTACCATCTTTGATTTTTTTTTCCCGTTACATCTAACGAATCTTAATTCTATATCCTTGGAATTTTATGTTCATTTTGGGACACAGTTCACATATACTGCCAAAGTGCCAATTGCAAATTGCATAGACTCATTGCCATGCATCTTTATCGATATCGAAAGCTATATAACGATTTCCTCGTTGGTCCAAATAAAATGGGAATTGAATCTTTTTCACGTAAGACGTTGGAATCAAGTTATGTGGTTAAAAAATATGATAAATTAGCATGGTCTCTGCAACAGAAAGGTTGAGAACCATGATTTGAATAAAGATTAAACCATTCGAAGAATGGAATATTAAGTTTGGCTTTTTCAAGGAAATTATAGAATTTTTCCCTAAGGATTGATCTATCAGAAGCATTGTACCTCTGAAGATACCATTCTCTTTGAGGCTTCCAAACCTCTGAATTAACATTTTCCCTAAGGGATTTTTTGTCTACTTCAAATCTATTCGATAACATAATTATCTTGCATAGAAGAGTAGGTTGGAGACTGGATGGATCGCTGATCCTCGTCTTCTTCTTTTTGATAAATTGTTTTGGGGATACTGGAGTTTGTTTCTATACCCCTAAGATTGACTTCAGGTTTTGGTACAGATTTGTACGTTGATTGGGATGCTACGGAAAAGGATTTTCTTGCTGTAGCCATGTCATAACTAGACGACTCAGATCTGGATGAAAAAGAGTTTC
>JAMLFT010005915.1:0-16854 GCA_026544285.1 Pachyrhizus erosus
AAATAAACATTTTAAATTTATATATTATTATATGTTCATTACATATAGATATATTATAGCAAGTTAAAAATTTATTTAACATAATTTTTTAAAATATAGCACAAGAAAATTAAAAAAAAAAACTTCATAATCATGTGTTACATTTTAATTTAAATATAAAAAAGACATCTTAATAAAAGATAATGACTTTAATATATTTATAAAAAGTAATAAAATAATATATTTTTTTTACCACATAATTATATATATTTTAATTTTTTTTGGAGTCGCTTCTAATCTTAAATCTTGGATTGTTGCTCTCCTTTATCGGGACTCACGATTATGAATGAAGGTAAAATGTATCATTTGAGAATAAATTGTTAAGTAAAAATGACTAAAATATATAAAATATGTTAATTTTTACAATAATTATTTTTTATAAACAAAATATTTCATTAAATTAACTAAATGGAACATAGTAGTACCCAACAAATAACACCAAAATAAATGAGTTACATATTGTAATCCAACCCGTAATAAAGGACCCAAATGAAAACTCATTGCACATTTTACATGAAAATATCCCCTGTTAACTACAATAATTTTTAATTAATTGAAAATATAAATTTTTTTATATTGAAATTACATAATTATTAAATTCTTTTTTATTTTAGTTATTTTTAATAATTTATATTTATATTTATATTTCTCACAGTTGAAAAAAAAATCTCATTAGATGCGTGCTCCGTTTGCCTTTCTCTATCTATGTATAATATCACATTTTATGGTAAATTGAATGAGCTAATTCCGTATGTTACAAATGTGGGACATATAAAACAAGAAGGAAGAAAAGTCAATTTTCTTCTAGTACTAATACATGAACAAAAAGCACTTGTCAATTCTGAATTCAGCATTATCTTTTTCTTGTCGTTGTTTAAGATAAAATTTGGTGACAGGTTACATCCCAGAAGTCCATGTCGTAATTAAAATTAATATTAAAAAATTTACAATGAAATACATTTCACGCATGAACCTTTATGCTCTACAATTTTTATTTTTATTTTTTGACGTGGTGAATCTCTAGATCTAAGTAATACTACATAAACAAAACTAGTAACCGAAAAATTCACAATCAATCAAAAGCCAGTGGTACTCAGTACCACCAAAACAAACTACATTTCAATTACCAAACATATCATGTAAAGTAAAAATACAAAAATCACATGAAATATAATAATGCAATTTGATAGAAACATATAATGAGTGGGAAGGTTGAGCAGAAACGCTTGTTGATATGGTTTTGGGCCTTTGGACTTGGGCTAAACTGGACATGTACAGTCCAACTACGAATAGAATCTGATGCGAAGGAAAGACAATTGCTATGTTATCTTCTTCAAATTACTAAATACTTCCCCTTTATATTTTTATTTTTTTACAAATTTTCCTACAAATTCCGCTTTTCATATATTAACATCCGTGTTCTCATCACTGGACATTCCGAAAAGTAAAATCCGATTATGTTAAAATTTGACATTCTCGGAAACCAATTTCTGAAATTGTTAAACTGGGAATTTACTTTTTTGGAAGCAAAATTGAAGAGAGTTCTGGCCGATGGTGGATTTAAGAATTAAAAGAACAAAACAACGCACAAAAACTAACATGTAAATCAACACAAATTAACATGGATATAAAGAAAGACAAAAATATAAGCCAAACCTTTCGTATTTGATTGTAGCTTTGGTCTTGGCTTTTGGAAATTCAACTGCAAGCTAATGGATAGGCAATTAAACTCTAGAAATAAAAGTTGTCGTATTTGAATTTTAGAACAAATAAAATTTTGTACTGATAAGAAAAAGTATCACATATATATTGCTGCAGAATTTTGAAACCTTTCACAGTTTAGAAGCCTTGATTGCTTTTTGGTTAGAGTTTTTGTTGATAATAATAGACCTGATAATCACGTTAAAGGTGCAGATAGGATAATATGACATATAGAATGGACAAGGGTTCTACCAAGTATTTAAAATTTACATGCTATTTCTCATAATCTTTATCTTTCAAATTTTATGCTTAATTTTATGTTCATGAATCATCAGCTGTAACAAGAGGGATAAATGGGAAGATAAATCCAAGCAGGATAATGTTGTAAAACTAGATTATAGACAATTCGCAGCTTAAACTTGGAGGTAAAATGACAGTGCCAATGTACACTTGGTTGTTTATATTCATTCCATAGTGTTACTTCAGTCTTGGTATGTGTTAAGACTGAAGACATAATTATCAACTTCATGTGCATGTGACAGACTCTCAATTATAGAAGTATACACAACTAATTTAATTAGTAAATAGTAAATATGGGGAGTGTAATTAATTAGCAAAGGCCAACTAATTTGTACACAAATTACTCATTTGTAAGACAATCAACCTAGACTGATCGACAATTGATATTTACACGCCCAATTTTATGTTAGCCTACAATAAGAAGAAAACTCCGAATGAATTTTTGTAGTTATAAGTCAAGATAGATTTAAGTCTATCAAAGTGTAGTTTATTTTTATTTTTAAATATTTATTTTATATTAAAGTATTTAGACAGGTTCATTATGTATTTTAATATTTATTTTATGTTTTAATATTTAATTTAAGATTTAAATTATTCTTGTTTTGTAAATACGTTAATTTTTTTAATTTTAGTTATTATAATTGTTTATTTTAATTTTTATTAATGTTGATAGCGAATATTGGAATTTAAAGGAATCACACAAGAGAAAAATGTGAGTATTAGAAATGTATGTCTAAGGATAAAAATAAAAAATTACAATGAACACAAATACTATTTCTGAAAATTTTTAAACAAGATAACGTATATATCTAAGGATAAAAATAAAATTTTAAATAATCAATTATAATTTTTACACGGTTAGTCTAATTATGCTTAATTTGGTGTGCTTAACTCCACAAAAGTGAAGCTAAAAATAAGTTCTCTTTAATTTATATTGTAGATTGGTAGTTATAATTTTATTTAATTATTTTCTTTATCAAAATCTTATTTTCCAAAACAGTATTCCTAAACCGACTTATCTTTCGAAAATTTTGCTCTTCTAAAGTAGCATGCTACTAGAAACTGTAGGTTGCTGTAAAAAAATTTAAAGCCTTTCATGTGTGGGATTGGATGAGTTCCCTAAAAATATATCAAGTTCATAGCAGCATTATTTTCAGTTACTTGATGCGCTTCCTGCTATTTGTCTGTTGTCTCTATCTGTTTATTTGAAATAATTATAATTATATGCGGAGGTAAATATTCCTAAAAAAATGAAATTTTAATTAGTTGTATGAATTTTATTTATTTAGATAGCTAGTGAAATCATTTTATAAAACTATTTTCTTTTTAAGGTTGGTGTTAAAAATATAAAAAACTAATTACGGATAAGGATATAAATAATTTTTATATTTCTGATTTGATAAATACTTCTTTCATAAAAACTTTGTAGTTACGTGTGTTCTAAACAAAATTGTTTATAAAAATGGCACATGAAACGTGGATAGAGCAGCAGGTACAAGGCTACGTGTTCCTTTCAGAGAGCCCCTTTTTTAGATTTAAGCAAGGTGGCATGTAAAGAAGAATGAATGTAATGTAATTCAGTCCAAGACAAAAATAGAAACTCAGTTTAATGGCTGTTCACCTTGTTTTCATACAATTCAGTGATGCAACAATAGGTTGAACACTTCTCTGTTTTCTCCAACCATGATAAATAGAGATTAGATTATTCAAGCCATAAAAGCCTTTCCCTTTAATGGTTATTCGCTATTGAGCCTGCTTTACTTGCGTATGACAACACTACATGGGTATGATAACTTGGCTTAACATTCTATTACTTATGCATACGTTCTACAAATGGCCACTGTTCTGATGCTGGTCAACTGAGTTTTAATATCTTAAAAATTGTACCTCTTTATTATCTCAATCACTATAGTGTGAAACCAAAGTTTAATTATTAATATTCTCTACTCGACTTTAGCTTCTGAAGATGTGTTCAAGGACATACTAACTAGTCTCTCCAAGCCTGGAGGTGGTGAATATGGAAAATTTTTTAGTTTACCTGCTTTGAATGATCCTAGAATTGGTAAGAACTGAGTACTCTACTAAATACCGAACTTCTAAGAAAAAAATATAAATACATTTTTATGTATCAGTATTATCACTAGATTCCCGAAAATTTTAGATTCTGTCCCTAATGTTGATAAATTGTATCTAAATTGTCTATTTGGAATATTCAAGATAGGCTGCCTTACTCCATAAGGATACTTCTGGAATCTGCCATACGGAATTGTGACAACTTTAAAGTGACTGAGAATGATGTTGAAAAGATTATTGATTGGGAGGACACATCTCAAATGCAGACTGAAATTCCTTTCATGCCTACTCGTGTTCTCCTGCAGGTTTTGTTCCACTTCCATGCATTGGTCTTTGTTTTGATAGACTGGAATTTTTGTTCTTTTCTAATTTCCTGAGTAAGAAGGTTTTAAACTATGGTCATGATTTCTTCCTGATTTTTTATGTTATGGACAAATGTGACTATAATTACTGTCGTGAGACTTCAAAAATTTTGATGTTGTGAGAAACTGTGAGTGATGTGGTTGTAATTGCAGTCCTGAAGATTCCAAAATCTTGATGTCGCAGTCAAAACCGTGATCACTACCCATTTTCTAAAACCTTGCTCTCAAGACATGCTTTTTGTTGACCAAGATGCTACTGTAGTCCCTGCACTGGTTTGTAGCATTATTAGGAAGATAGAGGATAGAGAGAAATATTCTAATTTTCAAATTTTTGTATTTTTTTTTTAAAATTTTTTTTGTTTCTCTACATTTATAATAAAAAGAACAACCTATTTATAGACATTAACATGCTTTTCAAAAATTGAAAATAATAAAACCTAATTATGGCTATAAAACAACATATTTATAGACATTAACATGTTTTTCAAAACTGAAAATAATAAAATCTAATTATAGCCATAAAACAACCTATTTATGGGCATTAACATGTTTTTTAAAACTAAAAATAATAAAACCCTCTAATTAACAATTAATGTTTATTCAACAAAATTCTCCCGTAAACTTAAATGCTTCTACCATTCGTCATGCCAATCATCTTCTTCGATTTTCATGTACCCGGATGGTTGTTCGATGTAGACTTCTTCTTCAAGCACACCATTCAAGAATGCTGACTTGACATCCATTTGAAACATTGACCATTTGAATTGAGCCGCTTGGGAAATGAGTAATTGGATTATCTCCATTCTTACAATGGGAGAAAACACCTTGTCGTAGTCGATTCCCGCCTTTTGTTTGTATCCCTTCGCAACAAGTCGCGCCTTGTACCGCTCTATCTCTCCTTGAGCATTCATCTTTTTCTTGAATACCCACTTCACACCAATGGACTGACTTCCCTTTGGCAATTCTATTAGCTCCCATGTATTGTTGCGGTTAATCGCTGTAATCTCCTCATCTATGGTAGTTTGTCACTTCTTGTCTTGCACTGCCTCTTTAAAGCTGATATTTTCAGCATGTGCCAAAAGACATATAAGATGTACCTCATTTGTCGAATCATACAAATCTTGCAAACTTCGCATGTTGGGTTATCGTGGTTCATCTTCATCATCGGTAGTTTCAGAATTGGTTGGTATACTTGTTGATGCAACGACTGATGATTCTCCAACCTCCATCGAATTGTTCCAGTCCCACTCGCTTGCTTTATTTACTCGCACATCACGACTCACCATCACCTTCTTACTTATTGGGTCAAGTAGCTTGTACCCTTTTGTCTTCTCATCATACCCAATAAAAATATATCTTTTGCTTTTGTCTTCGAGCTTCATTCTTTGTTGATCCGGTACGTGTGCATAAGCCACACTACTGAACACTTTGAGATGAGAAATGGTCGACTTTTGTTCGCTCCATGTCTCTTGTGGTGTTTGATCATCTAACTTCACATGTGGACATTGATTTTGCACATAGATGGCGCATTGTACAACTTCCGTCCAAAATTCCTTTGGCATCTTTTTGCTCTTGAGCATTGACCGAACCATGTCGAGAATGGTCTGGTTCTTCCTCTCGACCACACCATTTTGTAGAGGAGAGTACAGTGCGGTTAGAAATCGCTTTATGCCTTGCTCCTCGCAATACTCCATGAAAGTCATCGAAGTATACTCACCACCTCTATCGGATCGTACAACTTTGATATATTCAATTGCCTTCTCCACCATCACTTTGAACTTTTTGAGCACCATGAATGCTTTGGATTTTTCTTTCAGTAAATAAACCCAAGTTTTTCGTGAGAAATCATCGATAAAGAAAATGAAATACCTTTTACTGCTGAAAGATTCAGAGGTAATTGGTCCACATATGTCGATATGAATCAACTCGAGAGTTTGCTTAGCCCAATATTCTGCCTTCTTTTGATACAAGGTTCTCGCATGCTTGTTGAGTATGCATTCTTCACAAAATTTTCCCTCGTAGTCCATGTTGGGTAGCCTGTGCACCACATTTTTCTTTGCTAACTCTTTTAGGCCACCATGATGTAGGTGACCAAAACAAAGATGCTACAGCGATGCCTTGCTTTCTACATCATCTCGCAAACATTTTTCTCGTATGCTTTTCAAGTTCAGTTCGATTTCTTCCCATCTCGATTCGAGCAACCAAACGCCCTTGCTTGTCCTTCAAGTGTAGTAGCTTGTCCTTCAAAAATACCGAGTAGCCTTTCTTTGTGAGTTGCCCCATACTCAAAATGTTGGTCTTGAGGTCTGGTACTTAATAAACATCTTGGATTAACCCAATTAAGCCATCCTTTTGTAAGTAACAAATCGTACCTCAACCTTTGACCTCCACCTTCGATGCATCTCCAAATGACACATGACCATCTTTAATCTTTTGCATCTCTTTGAATAGGTACTCGTGACCGCACATATGGTTGCTTGCCCCCGAATCAAGGTACCACAGATTGTCATTGTTGGTGTTGACTTCATTTTGAGTCATCAAGAGAAAACCTTCATTCATTTCGTCTTCCAAGGCTAGGTTGGTTGTTTCTTCCACCTTTTTCTCGGCTCGACAACCTTTTGCAAAATGCCCTACTTTATCACAATTGTAACATTTTTCGAAGTTGCAATCCTTCGCATAATGATCATATTTGTGACATTTGTAGCACTCGATGTTGGATATAATTTGATCGGTCGCCTCTTCCTCAACCGCGTCCTCTTCCACGCCAATTTGGTTGGCTCAACTGTCCCTTCTCTTTATAGTACTCTTCATGACTGCTGCCTTGACCATCGCAACCATTTTCACGACTTCCACAGCCATGACCTCTACCTTAAAAATTTTGAGAATAATGTACCTTTTCATCTTTGATTGACGCCTTGGTTTGAAGTGTTTGCTCGAGTGTTTCCTCCTTCTCTTCTTCTGACGTTGCTCGTGTGCCTCGAGAGAATCGGCAAGCTCGTCGACCGATGAGCGTCACTACTCCTCTATCGCTCACACAACATTTTCAAAATTGTCGGTTAATGATCTCAAAATCTTCTCCACAACTTGCGTATCGGTTAACGTTTTGTTTCACCGTTTCGGTTGAGCTGATTCACCACGGTCTGTACACGCGTGATGTAGTCAGATACACTTTCCGACTCCTTTATCTTCATGGTCTCCAACTCGCCATGAAGAGTTTGGAGACGCACTTGCTTGACTTGATCGGCTTCTTTGAACACTTTTTTTAAAATGTCTCACGCTTCTTTTGAAGTAGTTGCACTGACAATCTTCTCAAAGCCCAATTCGTCAACGGTTCAAACAACATGTATAGTGTCGCCTTATCCTTTGATCGCGTATCTTTCAACACTTTCAATGGTATTTGTTGGTTCCCCGAATCCTTCTTCGACCACCTCCCATGCATCTTGAGAACCGAGGAGAGCTTTCATTTGAATGCTCCAGTTCTCGTAGTAGTGGCATTTATACTCCAATTTCCAAACTCTTGTATTTTTCTTAAAATCTTTTTTTTGTTTTTCTATATTTACAATAGAAAGAACAACCTATTTATTGGAAAGCATTAACATGTTTTTCAAAATTGAAAATAATAAAATCTAATTATAGCCGTAAAACAACCAATTTTTAGACATTAACATGCTTTTCAAAACTAAAAATAATAAAATTCACTAATTAGTATTTAATGGTTATTCAACATGGTTGACCTAGCTTCTATGAGGGATGCCATGAAGAATCTTGGCGGTGATCCTAACAAGATCAGCCCTTTGGTTGGTACTTTATAGCCAATATATCTACCTTCTCGCTATATATTGGCATTTTATTTCTTGTTGTAAATGCATTTCTCATATTTTTGGTTAATATCTAATTGATATGACACATTGCATGCAGGTTCCGTTGGAACTTGTTGTAGATCATTCAGTTCAGGTTGACGTGGCAAGATCAAAGGATGCAGTACGAGCAAATATGGAAGTTGAGTTCCAAAGGAATAAAGAGAGATTTGGTTTCCTTAAATGGGGATTATCTGCTTTCCATAACGTGCTTGTTATTCCACCTGGGTCTGGAATAGTTCATCAGGTAGATATATATGAAATTCTTTGTTGATGTGTTGATCATTGAAGGCAACTCATTCTCATGAACCAGTGCATCACTACCCCAAAGAAGAGAGTAAAGGGTTATGATAAAGAAGAATAAAACAAAAGTAGAAATTGCAAATTATAAATGGACTCAGAATTTGACATCCAATTGAATCTGTAGGTAAATCTAGAATACTTTGGAAGGATAGTTTTCAACACTGATGGCATTCTCTACCCTGATAGTGTGATCGGTACTGATTCCCACACACCAATGATTGATGGGTTGGGAATTGCCGGTTGGGGAGTTGGAGGAATTGAAGCAGAGGCAGCCATGCTTGGCCAGGAAAATAATGTGGAATAAAGGAGGTTTTCCTTCCGATACTAATTAAGAAAAGTCCATGTTATGAGATATTTAATAATTCATGCAGCCCATCAGATATTAATATCATGAAGTGGTTGTGAATTGGTTACTAAATGTATAAACAGCTGATGTCAAATAAAAGCAACATCATGAATTTTCTAAAACAAATTCTTGCTGGGAAGCCATTGTATTTTGGTTAATTTTAACAAAATTTAATCTGTCTAGTATAGTATTTGTCAAGTTCAACATATCTTTTATGTCACAGTTTGAATGATACTTTACCTAGTTCAAGGATGTGTCTTGTTTTTTCCCAAGTGTTTTGTTCTATATTCCAATGTTTTCCCCCAGTTGGATTTCTAATCTGAACCTCTCTATTGTAAAAAATATGGACAATTTATGCTTGATCATGCATCAGCATTGGCTTTAACTTATGGAGGCAATTTCCTTCCTATATTAATTAGTCTCGTCATAAAATCTTTCTATTTTCAGTACTATTTTAGCTTTGGTGATTATGATAAATGCATTCATATCCTTTTCTGGTTTGGGAAACCAACTTAAAAGGGTGACTTTATTCATGCTTAAAAGCTGTTGTTTATATATGACAGCCAATGAGTATGATATTGCCGGGAGTTGTCGGATTCAAATTATCAGGGAAATTGCATAATGGTGTCACAGCTACTGACTTGGTTTTGACTGTGACCCAAATGTTGCGGAAGCACGGTGTTGTTGGCAAGTTCGTTGATTTTTTTGGTAGGTTACTTATCGTGAGATTGTTGAGAAAGGATTCTGTTACCATTTTTTAATGCAATCGCACAAATGAGTAAGCTTGTTTAAATATGCCTTCAGGTGATGGTATGGGAGAATTGTCGGTGGCTGATAGGGCTACTATTGCAAACATGTGTCCTGAATATGGGGCAACAATGGCCTTCTTCCCAGTAGATGATGTCCCATTAGATTATATTAGATTGACTGGAAGAAGTGAAGAGAGAGTGAGATGCTCTTTCTTTTACTTTCTTTCCCCCTTGAAAATAGTTTTCTTTTTTTCTCTGTAAACATTACTGAATTTGTTATTTGACCAAGATTGCTAGTTGCTTACAGGTTTCAATGATAAAATCATATTTATATGCAAACAGAATGTTTGGTTGACTGTGTAGAGGTAGTATCTTCCATTGCAATGAAAACGTTTCTTGTTATGAAGGGCAGTTGTAGATCTAAAATCACAGAAACTTTTCTGTCATCCAGGCTCATCATGAAAGAGTATACACATATCATTTACAGTTAAATTTGGAAGAAGTAGAATCCTGTGTTCCAGGGCCAAAAAGGTATAACTGATTATTACGCTTGTGTTCCTTTAGATTATTGTTTTCTCTCTTTATCTCCTTTGTCCTGTTTACATCTTCATACTTTCTTAAAGGCCTCATGATCGAGTTCCCTTGAAAGACATGAAGGCGGATTGGCATGCAAGTCTTGTCAACAAAGTTGGATTCAAGGTGACCACGAGCTTGCAGATGACTTTGGTTTTTTTTAGATACAATATACAAAACCCGGAAAGGCAATGCTTGTTTATATGGTCTTGATCCTACACTATAAACTTTCATTTTCAATAGTAACACACAATTAATTCAGTTAACATCGGCACATCCCAGAGTCAGGTATCTTGTTAATTTTTTTTTTTTTTTTGTTAGTGGAAAGGATTCGAACCCACAATCTCTTCCTAATTCTTCTTCCTTCAACCACTAGACCAACTTTATAACTTCTTATCATGCTCATTTTTGCTTTCATTTTAACTGATTTTTCACTCAAATGCTTATTAAATTTTTTTTAGCATGGATTCGGGATATCAAAAGAGGAAAAGGATAAAGTGGTAAAGTTTTCTTACCAAGGATGTGCTACTGAACTTAAGCATGGAAGTGTTATCATTGCAGCCATTACAAGTTGCACTAATACATCAAACCCGAGTGTAGTGCTTGGGGCTGGTCTTCTTGCAAAAAAAGCTTGTGAACTAGGTTTGGAGGTTAGTCTTAGTCTTAACTCTCAACACCTAAATGTAAATTTATCAAGAAAGTTAGCTGTAAACATTCAACTCTGATTGATTCTCAGTCTTCTTCTATCTATTATATCATTTAGATAGATAGGATGTTTCCATGTGCTCTTAATATCAGGTCAAGAAGTGGATTAAAACAAGTCTTGCTCCTGGCTCCAGGGTAGTTACAGAATATCTGCTTCAGAGGTTTCCCATACACCTACTCTTTTGTCATCAGTTGCAGTTATACTTCTATTAATAACATGCCTTGCTTATGCTTATATTTTAGTCAGTCGCCTTCAGAAGTATCTAAACCAGCAAGGTTTTCACACTGTTGGCTATGGTTGCACAACTTGTATTGGGAATTCCGGAGAACTTGATGACTCAGTAGCATCTGCAATTTCAGAAAATGGTACGCAATGAAATATGTGGTATTCCTTTCTTTTGGGTTTCTTTGGTACATACAAGTTGCTAACTATTGGGTGTTTTTCCAATTCAAGAGGCTTAACAAATTTAAAGAATTATTATATGATGTAGATTAGAGTTTGAAGAGGGGAATTTTGAGATTTTTTTGGGGGGTAAACTTAGGTGATTTTGGTTGGTGAGTTTTGAACAGAAGACAATTTAATTAATTCAATTTGTGGAGATTTTTAATAGAAAATAGGAATTTGAAGGTTTTAAGGAAGAAGAATATTAACAAAGGTTATATTTTGAAAAATAGGACTGACTTAATTGGCTCGAAAAAAAACTCAGGCAAAATTGGATGTACACTAGAAGAACTAAAAATGTAATTAATAATTAAGTTTTTAACTATCATCAAAATAGAAAGCTGGTATAAGATATGATACATATAAATATGTGTGTGTTTCGTTTTCTATCTTAATCACCTCTTCTATGGTTTAGTCCTTCTTTTTCCAACCATTGCAGACATTATTGCTGCTTCTGTTCTATCTGGAAACCGCAATTTTGAAGGCCGTATTCATCCATTAACAAGAGCTAACTACCTTGCTTCTCCTCCATTAGTTGTTGCCTATGCGCTTGCTGGCACGGTTTGTTTGTATTCTTTTACTTCCATGATATAATAGTTAACCTCTGAACGTGATTTAATTACATTTTTCAATGTTGAAGACAATCACATAAACTATTAACTCTTAACAAAATGAGAAAACTTAACTACACTTTGAGATGATGTAATTACTTATAGCGTGCTCGTTGAGTTTAACATGTATCTGTGAAAGATGGAGCTCCAAACTGAATTAGAACCAATGGTTTTGACCGGGGAAAATTATGCTTTGAAAAGTTCTTGAGATTCACTTAGACGTTGCTCTACTTTTCAAACATCTTTATGCATGTTTAGTGTGTGGTAAACAACTGTCTATATTACCTAAAAGATCAATGTCTCTTGCTAAACAAAAAAGTATGATAGATATTATATTTCATCTTGAAGCAGTCAAGTCAATTAAAAGCTTGGTAATGGTACCATTTTCACTTTTTTTCCTAATCATTTAATTATTATTTTTTTTACCTCTTTTGCACTTCTAGATGCGAGGAACAGATAGAGCAAAAGAGGGAAAATTTATTATATGCTTATCTTTAATTTCGGCTCAACAACAATTTCCATTTCAGGTTGACATTGATTTCAATAAAGAGCCAATAGGAACTGGAAAGAATGGAAAGAGTGTGTACTTGAAAGATATCTGGCCTAGCAATGAAGAGGTCTCCCAGGTAGAAAGAAAACCCAAAGCTTGAGCTACGAGATAAATGCAATGGTTGTTGTTTTACTCTTAAGATTGCATCTAATAAATAGACTTTTAATAAGTATTGCTTGTTATGCATGTATAGGCTCTTCAAACATATGTATTACCTGGCATGTTCAATAGTACTTATGAGACTATTACAAAAGGCAACCCTATGTGGGGTCAGCTTTCGATTCCTGCTTCCACTCTGTACTCATGGAACCCAAACTCCACGTATATTAATGAGCCTCCTTATTTTAAGAACATGACCATGGAGCCCCCTGGTCTTCATGGGATTAAGGATTGTTATTGTTTGCTCTACTTTGGTGATGGTGTTACCACTGACCATATTTCTCCCCCTGGGAGAATCCACAAGGATAGTCCTGCTGCAAAGTACTTGCTTGAGCATGGTGTGGATCACAAGGACTTCAATTCCTATGGTAGTCGTTGGGGAAACCATGAAGTGATGATGAGAGGCACATTTGCAAATATGCGCCTTGTGAACAAACTTCTAAATGGAGAAGTGGGTCCAAAAACTTTTCACTTTCCAACAGTAGAAAAATTGACTGTGTATGATGCAGCAATGGTGAGTTTTAATATTTTAACATATGGATAAGCTTTAACCATATATGTCTGCATGAGAAATATTTTTACCCATTTTACCATGACACAACAGTAACTTGGATAATATATTTAAAGCGTGTTTGATCACGCATCAATAACGTGATTTTTTTTATCCAGATGGAAGCTACCTGTTGTAGCTTTTGGTATGAAAGCTACGTGATGTAGCTTTCATGTCTTAGTCAATAGACGTGATTTACTGGCCGTGGAACGTATTTCCAAACATGCACGTAAGTGTCTCAAATATTAATAAGCAAGAATAATTGTGGTGAATAGCCGTCTACTATATAGACTACTGGTTTTTGAAATCTTTGATTTGACTAATGAATATGTATACCCTTCTACATTCCAAAATGTCCCATTTCAATGGACAATGCATTGTTTTGCCTATTTAATGCATCATTCCTGGTTTTATTTGTATTAAGTCCATTTGTTGAAGTTCCCTATGCATGTAAATACTACATAATAGTATGATCTTGTGTATATTTTATAGAGGTACAAGGCTGCTGGTCTGGACACCATTATATTGGCTGGAGCAGACTATGGAACAGGAAGCTCTCGAGATTGGGCTGCCAAGGGTCCTCTACTACTCGTAAGCTCACAAAGACAGAATGATATTTCATTATATTTATAAGTTTAATTTTTATACATTGTTAATGTAAATTTTACATTTTTAACTAATCGGAAATCACTATTGATACAACTTTTACATTTAGATATAATAAAGCTAACAAATTTATTAGATAATACAATAAAAACTCTATATTCTCATTATGAGAATAGATACATTATTTACTTTATATTTATTGCATTGCTTTCTTGTTTTACAAATACTTTTTCACTTGGTTTTGAACGTAGGGGTTGAAAGCAGTTATTGCTAAGAGCTTTGAGAGAATTCACCGTGTTAATCTAGTTGGGATGGGGATCATTCCTCTTTGCTTCAAACCTTATGATGATGCTGAAGAAACACACGAATTGACGGGTCATGAGCGTTTCACAGTTGATCTTCCAGGAGAAGTTGGTGACATAGAACCTGGTCAAGATGTTAATGTGTCCACTGACACTGGCAAATTTTTTACATGCAAGCTTTGCCTTGATACAAAGGTAACTGTTTCTCAATTCATTTTCCTTCTATGGTTTATCATCTGAGATTGATCAATGCACACAGTGGCTTCACTTTGATACTAATTTAAAAGCTCAATTTACAGGTGGAGCTGGCATACATTGATCATGGTGGCATTCTTCCCTATGTTATCCGAAACATGATTAAGCAATGAGCTTTTGTTTCTTTTGGATTTCTGTGCATTCACTTCCAGTGAGGAACATTTGAAATTCCTTTCTAGACTATGTTACCCGAAACATGCTGAGGCACACCATATGTGATGTGTGGAACACAACAAATTCCATTTTAGACTTTTTTTAAGCAGGCTGAGGCACAATAAACATGCTGAATGTACTTAATGGCTAATCAATATGTTTACATCATGTTTAATTTTCATCACTATAATAAAATATATTTTTAATAATATTTAAAAAATATAACTAAATTATAAATAAATATTGTTAATATATTATCGTAATATCTAATTAATATTGTGTAAAGTCCATATTAATAAAAGTTTTTAACAATATTTTTAAATATTAGTAGTAATATTTTTTTAAAAAAATGTTACTATATTATAATAATATTTTTCAATAGAATGATAATATTTTAAAAATATTACTATTATAGATATTTTGTAACATTAATTAATAATAATAATATATTTCAATATGTTATTTATAAAATATTATAAAAAGTCTTAATAATAATATTTTTATAAATAAATATTATAAAAAGTTTTGTACTTAGTAGTGACATGTATTTTATTTATTCAACACTTCACTCTACTACAAAACTGTTAATCTCAATTATCATATTACAGTCAATCCATAATTTTTTTACTAACCTGAGTGTGAGATGAAGTGCTTCTGGTATGAATTGTACATCAGCCACATGCAAAATGTTACAGATCAAACCTGTGAACAACGCGAAAATGCCAATTGTATAAGTCCAAGAGTGAGTGAGGATAAGTTTGATCAGGCATAAATAATCTTTCAAAAATAATTCAGTGTACCCTTAAATATCCAGGCTAGTTTTTAATTCAACTTCTTTGAGAAAACACAAATTTCACTCTTGAAATCAAATTTATTATCTAAATCTTCTTTATGTATAAATTAGAATAATTACCTTAAATAAAAGTATTTTTTTAAAAAAAATTCAATAAGAATACTTTTATATTTTTTTCTAAACAAACACATTTTTAAAATTCTTTTTAACCTTTTTTCTTTGTTAGTTTATTTTTATTTTTAAACTAAATTTTAATATTTTTTTAAAACTACCAATAATGTAAAATAAGTTAAAATTTTCTTTTGGTCTTTTAATTTTTTATCTTTTAAAAAATTCACTTTAATATTAAAAATCTTCAAAATGATCTTTACTATCACATTCATAAAAAAAATTATAAATGGATCATTTTGAACATTTATAAAAATTTAAAAAATCACTTTTTATTTTTATTTTTCTAAATCAATTTGAACCTTTAAAAAAAAAATCAAAGGTTAATATATATTTATTCAATAACATAAAAGATCAAAATAAATCTATTTACAAATATTTTTACCATTTCTAACATGTATACCAATTGTGTTTTTTTTATGCTTTGGGAGTAAGTTTTTCAGCATGTACAATACCTATACTAGTAGTGTCTTCAGATGCTTTTAAAGTATGTTTATCAGAGGCTATAGTGGGCTTGCCAACTTATATGTCATCCTTCACACCATCTGCATACTTCTTGATAACATCTAAACAATGTAATAACAATTAGTTGTTACACTAAAAGATAACAACTTTGGAGATTCTCTCCCCTCACACAGTAGAGAAATTACATCATGTTTTTATTTTGTAAGTTTAAATTTGGATTAAATAATTTTATAATGTTTAGTGTAATAAAAAGAAAGAGTTTGACTATATATTGATGGAGTTGAAGCAATGATTTTCTTATTTGATATTCAACATTGTTCTTCAAATATTTAATGAAAAAAAATATTTTAGTGTTGTAATGGTGGATGATGAAAATGCATAAATATTGATATTTTTTATTATCATAAAACATTAATTTACACATTTAATATATTTGATTCACATAAAAAAAAGTCTATAAATGAATTTACTTTAATTTTTTATGTTATTTAGTAAATTTATTTTATTTATTGGTTTGTTTTAAAAAAATTCAATTTGATTTAATAGAAAAAAAAAGTCAAAGTGGTCTTTCAAGTTTTTACAAATGTTCAAAAAGGTCTATTAAGGTTTTGTTATGAATATTTCAATTATTTTTAAAACATAAAAGACTAAAGAAATTTTTTTAAAAGATAAAAAATTAAATTAAAAACAATAAAATAAAATAAAATTTTAAAAATAAATTTTAAAATTTAAAATAATTTTATATCATAATATGATCGTTTATTATTAATTTAAAACATATTTAATATATTT
>JAMLFT010005916.1:0-16852 GCA_026544285.1 Pachyrhizus erosus
TTTAACCTTTTTCCTAATTTTCTAACTAGTTTTCTATTATTTAACTATTTACTTTATTTACAATAAAATAAAAAAAAATGGGATGTTACACTGGAGGCTATAAATAGCTATAACCAAAAGCTTGAAAACTCAGAAAACGCAAAGAAGAAATTTTATTCAAATTCGCTTTTCGATCCACCAAAATCCTTCAAATCAATCCCATTAGTTTCGTATAGTACCCAAAAATATTTTAGGAAGGAGAAATCAAAGTAACGAGCTCAGAAACACGAAGAACATCAAGAAACTCGAGCCTCCATTAAAGGAAATTTTGAGCTTCGAGTTAAGGTAGGAGGAGTATTCTTTTATTGTGATTTAAATTACAAAACTATTCTATTTGATGTATATTTCATTTTTGCTCAATTACGAACTCTAAAACTCAATGAATTGCTGAAATCAAAGAGAAAACTTCCATTTTTGAACGAAAGAAAAACCTTCTTCAATTAGCTAGTAGAGAGCTTTTGAGTTCAAATTGAAACTTAGAATAAGTTCGCCTTGAGTCAGGGAACGATTCTGTAAGGTTAATTAGGCCTAATTCGGTCCAGAACGAAAAACCCCAAATTGAAATTTCTGGTTCAAAAATCCCCTTTCAGAGGTTAAAGATGATCAAATGACCAAAATGCCCCTCATTTTAAAAGTTTCTTTTAAAACTATTTTGAGTGATTTAGGCTTCAAATGATCTCCAAAAATTCTGAAATTTTTACCCAATACTATATAAAAATGGAGGAATAGGCTAGAATAATTATTTTTGAAAATTTGATTGAAATAAAAATTATTTTTATAAAATATAAAAAATACCCCTACTTGAATAAAAAATTATTTTTGGACTCAATTTAGGAGAAAACTCTTAGTAACTTTCTCAAAAACCTTTCATTACATTGTCGAAGACCTGTAAAAATTTTCTTTGACCAAAGAATCATTAGAAATAAAATTTATTTATAAAAATGACCATTTTGTCCTTAATTTTTTAATTAATTAATTTTTCCACAAGAAATGCAGTTTTCTTGGTCTAATAGTAAGAAATATCAAATATCTTATTTATTATAAAATTATATAAAGGTAATCCATTGGAAATGAGATCAAAATAATATTTTGAACAAAATTCCCAAAATACCGTCAAAAATGCAATATATGAAATACTTCCAATTTTTGCAAAGATAGATAGATTTTTCCTTTTTACAATTATTATGATCATAAATATAGGTTAAAATTCACCATAAAGGGAAGATAAAAAAATTTCAAAAATTCCCAGGAAAAAAATGACCAAAATACCCCTATATTCAATTGTACTCATTATTTCCTATTTTCTCATTCAGAAACTCTGTTAAATTTCTTAACTACCCTAATAATTATATACTTGACTGTAAATCTCAAAGGATTGAAGGTTCTTTAAAAGGAAGTCATGGTTGATAAGAAAAACAATTTTATAATGCAAACCTCTTGTAAATAGGTTAACAATGTTTAATGAATCTTCTTTGATGTTAACCAAACAAATATTATATATTTATTATTAAATCAAATCAAGAAGTAAGTAGATTGATAAGTCTTCGTAAATAGAAGAGATCCCCTTCAAGCCAGAGATAGATTTATTGATGGCCGATTGAATAAGCAATAATCTTCAGATCAGGAGATTCCAGGGATCTAGTACCTAGAAGACTTGATCAATTGAAGTAAGGATGGATAAATAGATCGTGAGTGAGATTAAAGAATAGAGAAATGCAATGGGTTGACTACAAAAGGTACTTAAGGAATGTATGCAGGCTGTGGAAGTCCTTGGGGATGTTTAGGCACTAAGTTTGTGAACTGCCAAAATTAAGGAGTCACAATGCCGGCTTGGTAACCCCGACAAAGCAGAGCATTACCAAAGTCAATCGAGAGTATCTAAGCCATGTACCAGCTTGAGATATGTACTCCTGACTATCACCCAAAAATGTTGCAACTTATGGAATAACTAATACGATTGCATAAGTCTGGTGAAAAGGAGTGAATGAGGCAGCAAGGGATCCCTAAATATTGTATGATTAAAATTGAGAATCGAAAATTCACTCCTACACTAACCATTTCAGGAGAAGATGTCTAAGGAGTTCCATCCACTGTTCCATCTGTTAATAACTCCCCTATGTGGGTGGTGGATTAGAGATCCACTATATTAATTGTATACCTATACTGGATATGTTTGTTTCACTTTCTTTCATGCAGTCCCGTTAGCTCTCACCTCTTATGGACAAATTGATCTCCCAATCGTGTTAACACAAGTGGAACCACTAAGGGTTTCAGAATCACCTCCTGGTTTTCCATTCCACCCTAGAAGAAGAAGACCACGTAATTCTTCCACTAGTCATGCTAGGTATAGAGTAGCCAAATTTGCGCCTAGAATTGACATATATGAGGAAGATGATCCTTTAGAAGATCCGGGAGACGATGTTTAAAGTTTTCTTTGTTGTAATATTAATTATGTAACTTATAAACTTTTACTTAGTAGAACAAAGTAGCTTTTGTGTATGTGTATTTTGAGTAATGAAAAAGTAGTCGTTACACTAATAAACTAATAATCAAATTCATTAATTTAATCTTGAAAACTGGCCTAGCAAAGAATCATTGTAAAGATAGTTCAAATTAAATTGGACATAATCGGACATAATTGGTTGGAAAAAAGACTTATTTTTATTTTTAATTAAAATTTAATATTATAATAATTGACAAAATTTTACTCCAATATTGTGTCAATTGATAGTTATATAAATTATATCTATTTAGTTTTTAATTATAGTTAGTAAATAATATTATTGAGTATTGAAAAACTTAAATTTAATTATAATTTGGTTTTATTATTAATTTAATTAAATTGAACCATTAAAACACTGCACTGATTCAATGTCCAATTTTAACATCTGGCTAATAATCTCCAACATAACAAATATGCTTACCCCAAGACATGGAGAGTGTGCGTATTTGAATCTTTGCATTTTTTTCTTTCTTTCAAATATACAAGAACATGTCACACTTAAAATCCACCACGAATTTTCTATACTCATGTTTCTTTATGAAAAAGTTTAATGAGTTTAATTTTTATATATTGATAATATAAATTATTTTTATATTATTAATCAATTAAAAATCAGGATATATATAACTTTTAAGTAATTTTTATAAAAGTTAATAATCTTATCTTATATAATAATTTTTAACTGAACGATAATGTAAAATCTTTATATTATACATAAGTGCACAATTCATTTTTTCAAATTCAATGACCTCCAAATAATTTAGCTTCCATTTTATTCTAGTTTTCAAACTTAAAAAAAGTATTATTGATTTTGTTAATGTTTGATAAAATTTGATGAAGTGACTAAAAGTCTAAAACACACACTTTGAAAATATTTAAGGATCGTATGTTTTAAAGTATAATAATTAAAGTATGCATAACTCAAGTTAAATGGAACAAATAGATTTTCCCGTGTAAGTGAACTTCATGGTAGATAATTTAAAATGAGAAATTGGAGAATAATAATCTTTACCAGGATAACATTATAAATGTTTGCAACTTTTCATAATAATGATGCCATGTTGAACTAAACTCCCAGAAAAACGTGAGTGATTTAGCTGGTGTTATGGAAGTTTTGGTAGAGGAAGCACGCTGCGTGTGCCTAAACACAAGACATTGTGTGTGGTGTAGCACTGTTGCATGTGTGATTTTTTTACGTATGTCGAAGAAATGGCCTAAAGTGAGCCCTGAACAGACCAGGCTGGACATACAAACTGGAGACATGGGGCGTGGCCCATAACATCAGTGGACCATTGACGGCTGGCAACCTTACTTTACAGTTTACAGTGTTGCAGAATTTGTGGGCATGCCTGCGGATGCTGGAGCAAGCCTGCAACACTAAATCACTATCATTCTTCAATCCACAAACTCACTTTTTTTCTACAATTAATTGAACCATTATTTTAAATTATCCTTTTATAACTTCTCATAATAAAAAGAAAAAAAAAAACTTAACCAGTGAAAGATGATGCTTAACATAATGAATTATAATGTAACAATTTCTTATTTAGTATCAGTGGATTAAATTTGATTGTAAAAATAACAATGGTTAAGGTTAGAATGGTAAAACTAGGAACGCATACTTAATGATATAGGTAAGCATTATTAATAACGACGGAAAAATCAGGACCATGGGAAATCTTCATTATGTCTATCTCACAACGGTTTGGTTAATTAAGATAGATCATCATTCTTTTTCATTGCTAATTCAACCTATATTTTAGCATATTAATTCAAACATGCCGTTCTAAGGCCTAATCATAGGCTACTGATAGCTATATACTAACTTGCTTTAGGGGACCATGTTTTCAATGATTCACATCTAATTTGTTACTACTTTTTTTCTTTCTTAATTTCCCCTTCATCCAAAACAAATTATTAGATCCATCCATCGCTTTAAAGTTTAGATTTTTACCATAAGAATAAAACAAAAATAAGTCATTTCATTTTTCAATTTATTTTCTTTTTTTTTATTTTTTTTATTTTTTGTCATATTATAAGTACAAAAAATTTAATAACTTTATCAATTATTAATTTTTATTGAAAAATTAAAACACTTTTAATAAAATCTTTTCACACTTCTTTTTAATTATGTCTTTTTTTATTTATTTATAAGACTTAAACTTAAAATTTTATTTAAATAATCTAAATATAGTTTTACTCATACCAACCTCTTATAAATATTTATCAATGACTAATTTTTATTAAAGAATCAACTAATTATTATTAATAAAATCTTTTAAAAAAATTTTGTAATTATTATTTTTTTCATTGATAAGACATAAATTTAAAATCTTACTTAAATAATCTAAATGTAATTTTACTCGAAGAAACATTATTTATTTATCTTTATTATATTAATCATCTTATTTTTAAATCAATCTCTTATTAATAAAAAATATTATTTGAAATAAAATTTCTCAAAACATAAACGTAATAGAAAGAAGCCTATTTACATTTACATTCACATGAAAAAATATTGGCCATCAATGGTTAGCCCTAAACCTGACATCACTACATAGCATCCAACTTGAAAACTTTTGAAATATGATAAATATATATCTCATTCTCAAAAATTATTGTATAGTTTGTAACTTATTTATGGTCCAAAGACCATGGACTGAGAAAGTTTTCTTAATAATTTTTTATTGAGAAATTATTGTATAGTTTAAGACCAATGTATATCTACGATTTCAATTAATATCAATGTGAGATGTGATTAACTTTTTTAATTTATGAAAATAATAAATAAGAAAAGAAAAAACGAAATAAAAATAAGATAGAAGAAAAAGTAAATATATATTTATAGTTCCTCAAAACTTTTACTGTTTTATTTGTGCTTTTCTTTTGAGTAATGTTATTTAACCAAACTTATACTGCACACTAATGTAAATTAAGATTAGATGCTCATCACTTATTATGTGTGGCTAGCTATCTTTTTCTTTTGGGGGGAGCTAGCTATCTTTTTCTTTTTCCTTTTTGGCCGAGTATCGAGTGTAAGCTGTTGGGTCTGAAGCAGTTGGAAAGTTTTGGACCCTCGGGAAAAAAAATAAAATAAAAAGCAGTTGGGACCTTATCCAATTGCATGTGGACAGTTCAGGTTGCTAAATTACCCAAAACCATTATAAAGGTAAAATGCAATTACTAGAATGAAGCTCTTATTGGCTATTTCATCTTTCACTTTTAGTTTTACCCCTGCATTACTAAGGTAAAATCAGCCTGCAAAATTTGAGGGTTAATGCTGACTAGAAAACCACTGAAGTCTCTTTGTCACGAAGCAAAATATGCTGAAGTTTAGCCATAAGACCAGATCTGCAACTTCAATGTAGATTCCTCAGACTTTTTCTGCAGCTACCTGCAGTCCTTAGATTCCCTCTCCCACCCTTCTCTGTAGTAAAAAGTTAAGATAAAAACTTTTAAAAAACTCTCAGTTCACAAGCCTTGTAATAGAAAAACCTTTCAAATCTGACGAAGGGATTTCCTATAAATTTTTAGCTTTTAATCCATTAATGATTTAATTTGATGTTAAATAAATTAAGAGTAAGTTTAAGAGGGTATTAATAGAAATTTTCATGCTTAAGAGGGTATTAATATTAATATAGGAAGAAGAATGGCAAAGTTAATTAAACCGTCACATGCAAGAATAATAGGAAGATCCTTTCAAACAAGGAAGAAATATGATGACTCCTTACATCGGAAAGCTAACCCCAGAACTACAGTTGTTCTTTTGACCGGTTTATTTTTGACCTTATCATAGTCCCATGTCATGTGGTGTTATGAATAAATGACTCCCAAGTTCGTAAAAATCTATACACCAAATCTGATAAAAAATACTAGCTGGGTCCTCTGCATCTAACTGTGCCTGGAAGTAAGCACTTTTGAATATAGTAAAATTTTAACAACTTTGGATTCGAAAAAGTCTGTGTAGGCTCAACTTTGAACTTAAAAAGGTAAACATCAACCCAAATAAAAAAAAATCAATAATAATAAAGGAGGTGACAAGTAAGTGAGAGTGAGGCTCAGAATATAAAAAGGGTTGTTCTTCACTCACTCTCAATCACAGCCAGTCCATGTGCCAGTTTGGAAATATTCTTTCTAAATCCAATTAATGCTGCCATTAACACCTCTGGCAGCATCTAGCCTTCATTGAGCTTGTGACTAAGTTCTTTAATGCTTTCACTCCATTCATATTAAAATCCTTCCCATCACATTTTCCTCTTATTTTCATCTTCTGATCTAGCTTCACCTATCATATTGTGCGCTCAAAACTTCATCATTACGAATGATGCAAGACTCAATTGGGATTCCTGCTTGCTTTTCTTCTTCAGCAGAGAAGCAGCATAGTGATGATCATGGGACTGTGACCCGTTCAGGTCAGAGCGTGTACATGTCTGTGTATAGAACAAAAGTTGCTGATCATTGCCGTTTGATCACAATCACATGGTGCAAAAACCTCTTGCTTCATGGGCTTTCGGTGTCAGTGGAAGGCCCAGAAGGAGAAGAACAGTACACCTGCAAGGTTGAGCTGAAGCCATGGTACTTTTGGAAGAAACAAGGTTCCAAGCGCTTCGTGGTGGATGGTAAAGCCGTTGATATTTTCTGGGACCTTAAGGCTGCAAAATTTAACGGCGAAACGGAACCAACCTCGGAGTACTATGTGGCAGTGGTTTGTGATGAAGAGGTTGTGCTGCTTCTTGGTGATCTAAAGAAAGAGGCATACAGAAGGACGGGGTGTAGGCCAGCACTTATTGACCCCATTTTGGTTTCAAAGAAAGAGCACATTTTTGGGAAGAAGAAGTTTTCCACTAGAGCCAAGTTTCATGAGAAGGGTAGGTGGCATGAGATTTCAATTGAGTGCAAGAACAAGGGAAATAGTGGGGATTCCCTAAGTGGGGTTCAGCCAGAGATGGAGATAAGGATTGATGGGCACTTGGTGATTCATGTGAAGCACTTGCAATGGAAGTTTAGAGGCAACGAGTCAATTCATCTTAGCAAAATGAGAGTAGAGGTATATTGGGATGTTCATGATTGGCTATTTAGTCCTGGTTTAAAGCATGCTTTATTCATTTTTAAGCCAATTTTGTCATCTAGTACTACTTCTGTGTCATCTTCATCACCTTCATTATCATCCTCGTCGCCTCCATTATCTACTGATCAGACAAGGAGTTCTGGATCAGTGGAGGGGTTTAGTGTTAGTGGGTCATCAGAGTTCTGCTTGTTTCTCTATGCTTGGAAGGTTGAATGAAGGGGCCGTGTCAACTTAATGGGATATCATCATCAACACCGGCAAAATAAGGTTGAAAATGGACTTGGGTCTCCAAGTGATGGAATGGTGAGGATGCAGATTGAGATTGAATTGAGAGAGAGAGAGAGAGAGAGAGAGAGAGAGAGAGAGAGAGATGAGTTTGGATTGAGAAAGCCAGTGGGACCAAACAGTGGGTTGGGAGTTAGTTACAGCTGGGGTTGAGCAAATGCGCATAAGTGTGGACAAGACAGATTGTATCACATTCACAATCACGCCTGCCCAATAATGCTCCATCTAGAGGCATCTATGTCTACATCTACATTTTACCACATTGGAAAATGCTCTTTCTTGATCGGATCTTGGTAAGCGAGCTGTATATGTTTCTTCCAAAATCTATCAACCAAAGGTACATGTTACCTAAATTTTGTATCACAAAATAAATATACGTAGACAGAAGATTACTAAACTGAATGTTTGTATTTGCCCATAAAATTATGTTCATGCATGTGGTGGAATATGTTACCCCGGAAAGGAAGGATGGATGTTTGGTGATGTAGAAACAAGAGTGTAAGAATCCATGTATGTGCACCTCACGCATATTAATACACATGATTCTCTTTCTAGTAGTTGGATTATCAGTATCATCGTCATCATTATTGTTTAGCTGCCTAAGTCCATTATAATCTATTCCTTGTTGATTCGAAAACTCTTTATAAAAATTATAATACAAATAGCCACGTAGGTGAAGCTTTGAAGAAAATGAATAACGAGCCTTAGAATAGATAGACGTTTTGTTAAGGCCCAAAGATATGGTTCTGTTTTTGGTCCAAGGTAATATTTTTATATTATTCATTTCAGTTCTCGTACCCCGCTTGGCTTATACACCCATGGGAAGTGATATTATTTTAATTTAATTCAATGCTACGTGCAGAGTAATAAGATTGTTTTTTCTTTATTAGATACACAAAACGATTCATGTAACAAAAACTGCATTTTAAAATGACAGCAGCATTTGTTGAAAGATAAAAAATAGTAGATTTGTTCTATGGGGTCAAAAGAAATGAGCAAGTGAACTACAAGGCACGTCTTTTTCTGGAAGCAGTTGAAATTTTTTTGACAAAGGAGATTATTAATTCACGTCAACGTCAAAAACAATGATAACCAAGTCACACGGAAAGATTCAAAAGTATGCGGTCAGGGGACTAGGCTGATTTAACGAAGAAAAATAATAGGTAGGCCCAGATGTTATTGCTTCGCACAAAGGTAATAATTTAGCCGGCAAAGTGAGAAGAACGTTTTAATTAAACATACAGCATAAATTTATGGCAGTTCTTGTGTTTTAAAAAAAATATTTTGTGAGATAATACATGAGATTTGTTTTAAGTTCTTAGATAATTGTATCATTAGAGTAGAATTGTTAATAAATTTTTTAAATCTGATGTATAATGATGCTCTTTGCGAGACACTTATATCTTCAAGAATGTGCCAAGCATCAAGGAAAAAAAAGGAATATCCCTGACGGGCTCCTAATTTGTATATTTCGGTTTGAATTTTGTAAAAAATAAGTTGCCAATGGCATACATGGAGGAGATCTATTCATTTTGAACCAAAAGCAAACCACCTTGCCAAAAAGAACTTGTTTTTTCCACGAGAGGCCTCCTTTTCTTCATGTTGTGGTGCTGGTGCAGGAGAAGGAGATAGCAAAGGTGGCGTAACAAGTTTGACTGCAAGAATAATAGTTAATGTCATCACATTCATAGATGGAACAAGGTCAGTTACTGACAACATTTGTTTATTAATAAACGGGACTTTATTTATCAAATCACACGAGTCACGAGTTCAAAATATCTGAACATAACTAAAAAGCCATGATGGGAATATAAGGAAAGAGAATAAAATGCAACCTGGATTTGGTGAAACCTTGCTAGCTTTAGAATTTTTGGTGTCGAAGGAATTTGTTTTTGAACTTGACATGGTGGGTTCGCGGTCAGATATAGAGCTTGACTTTCTCTCACGAACTTTACGCTCTGTATTTCCTTCACTGTTTTGTTTACCTAAAATTACCAAGAATAAAAGTATAAAAAATACTCTAAACTTTTCAGAGAAGATTGTAAAATATCAGTAGCATTTCAACCAGATATGATAAACGCAAGATGTCAGGCATCCTATTAATTATATTATTATGTTCAAACTATAAAAAACTGCTGATATTATCTTAACAGGGTAATTACTCTACTGCGTCTCTAATGCATTTAATATTGTTAGTTCTGTATACAAAATAATTAAGATTCCATATCCATGGTAAAAAAATTGTTTGTTCGGATTAATCCTTTTGTAATGGAAAAGTAGTAGATGGAAAAATATTATATAAAATCCAATAGTAAAAAAGAATCCCGTTTTAATCCTAGAACACATCAAGGAAAATACTATGCTGTATGGAGAGTGGATTGGCCATTATTGAAATTTGAAAAGAAGTGGCCACATTCTTAATTCATTTGGCCTGTCAAAATCACCACTCAGTCTTTATCCAGCATCTTGTCAAGATAATATCAATCAAGAGTGTATGTAGTCTTAGCACCAAAAAGAAAAGGAATAGAGCATAGTCCATTGCACTTACCACTGAAGATTTCAGGTCACAAAGAAGTTTCACATATCCCTTGAATTTTGCTATTTCATTACCAAGGTTGCGGGAAAAGTTTCAAAAAAACTTGGTCACGGCCAGAGGGCCAAGGTCACGTTTCATGCATATTGGAGTTTATAAAAAAAAATAGTCAATAATACTTACTTTCATCAGGAGGCTTCCCGTAGTTATGGTTCAAAGCTTCGACAAAAGAAGCAGTCTTTTGGTCTTGCATCACTTCAAGCAACCAAAAACAATGTCATTCATTGAACTTAATAATCAATCTCTCGCAATAATTCAATTTTAATATGGAAAAATATGAACTCACATTGATCAAATAAAGCATATCTGTAATTTGGGGCTGAGCCAACCAATAGCAACTGGACTGCCTCTGCGTCCCTTGTCATAGATATTGCTGCTGACGCTTTTAGATTCTGTGTGTCTAACAGAATACCAGCAAGCTACAAAATAAATACAAGTAATGAGCAACCAAAGTCACATAGCAGTAAAACCAATTTTTAATAAGTTTCAGAAGCATCTTTTAATGTGGGGGAGTAATAAAGTTAATTAATGGCACCAAAAACTTGTCTAGAAACTAAGATTACTGTACCAATAGTTTCTTCAGCCCAGGATTTTGAAGTAAATCATAGGCATCCTCACAGTAATTATCAGTAACAACGGTGCATTGGGATCCAACCTTGAAAAACAAAATAACACAAAATTAATTCTAAAATTCATCTGAGCAAATCGCCTTGGGATCAAACTTGTTTTTAAAATTAATTTTCAGATTCGTCAATAATTGATGATCCAACCTCGCCAGTTGTGCTTAAGACATCTTGTCCAACCACGAGGACGCTCAGATTGCCAGTCATCAAAAGGCTTTCCATTTCCACCTGCAAACAAATTAGTGCCAGTTCAGCAAACTAAGCAAAACACATCAACCCTGAGCCTTCTATATTCATACATACTACAGTATCCTCAAAACATCTTTATCAGAAGTGATCACCAAAGAGATAATTTCAGCGTTGTCTAATCCTAACAATTATCAAATCATATAGCAAATAAACAAAAACAGGAGGCCTGCAGTTACTTCGTGTAGGGGCATATAAATTGTACATGCACCTAAAAATTAAAAGCTAAAAACTATGGAATATGTATTAATTCATCGCATGTTGTCATTTGTCAATGTCTTGTCTATGTGAGAAGAACTAGGATATTTCCAAATCACTTATTTTTGTTTATTCTATGCATTGGTCTTTATAGTTTATTTCCAAATTGGTGTGAGTAGTTTAACCGTTACTTTTACACTTATTCTATACGTTATTATAAGTTGTATAACCTTTTTCATGTTAAAGTAGCAAATCAATAGCCATGTCAAATATGAATAAATTTTAAACGTTGAAAAAAGGTACCTCATCAATGAAAAGCAATGCGGTGGCATCAAGACCAGCATGGTGAAAGAGCCACGCAGCCTGCTTCAGCTTCCACATGGAGCCTCGCTTCACATTCATGACAGGCACCACCACCACGCGCTCGTTTCCACCATCCTTCTCTCTCTGCCTGTAATTCAAGAGCCATGCGTGGCAAATGGCAGCCACCATGGACGTCGTGCCTGCACCACCACCACACAAACCCAATCACTCTCCAACACTCCCACACCACAAAAACAAAAAAAAAAACTCTCATATTCACTAACTGTTGGAAGGCCCAGAAAGCACGATTTGAGCATTTGCACGGAGCTCCCCGCTGGAGATTTTCAGCAACAAAACCCTCTGCTCTTTGAGGAACTTGTTGAGGCTCGCTTCCTCTCCCTTTGGAACAACATGCCTCGGCGCAATCCTCTCCTGCGAACACGTCGAAGACGATATTGTTCTCCGGTTAGCGGATTCCACGAGGATCCTCGGCGGCGATAGAAGAGTAGAATCCGGCGGAGGATTCTCCGGCGACGACGTAGAAATCTTGAAGGTTCGCCTGGAATTAGGAGCTTGGATCCCCTGCGGGTGAGGCGCAGCAGAGGGCTCGGTTTGGAAGCGGGACTTTCGTGGATGAGGCTGACGTGGAGGGAGAGAAGACAAAAGGGTAGAATCAGGAGGAGAAGGAGGTGGATGAGTGTTATTGGTGGGTTTGAGGATGTTGGAAAACCAATTGTGGACAGCATTTGCAGGGGATCCATCCCCATGTGGTGATGAAGGTTGAGCGAAAGTGTCGGATTTGTTTCGAGTGTGTTTGGCTGTTTTCGACAGTATCTCATCACTGATCCCTTCCACTGCTCTGTGACTGTATCTGCTTCATTTACATTATCATGATGATAAGTATAATAAATTACATAGTATATCAAGTCATAGTAACACTTATCAAAACAACTTGCATTGTATTGATGAGACATGTTAATCTTTAGGTTAGCAACACAGTTTATGCCAAATGGAAGATGAGATTGTAGTTGAATATGAAATTTATGATTCTTTGCTTGAATATTACTATGTTAAATATTACCTTCGAGCAGACCTAGTTCTAGAGAGAGCGTCTCTTCGGTCAGAGGAGGAGGGAAGGGGTGAGGTTGGTTGAGTAGCTCCGAACCTTGGGGAGCATAAAAGGCGAGCCGGAGAGTCACATCGTGAAGGAGAGGAAGCGACGATTCGTCGTGCCTCTTGTAACCACTCTTGCGTCAACCTTGCACTGTTGCTTCTAGTGCTGTCGTCGAACCCTTCGTCGTCGTCGTAGTCGTAGTCGTCCACCGACACATCTGTACTACCTGTGAGGTCGTAAGTTTTGTGGTCCATGTCCACTGCCCCGAAAAACATGTCGTTCATGAAGTCGGTTAGGTCCGGCGCAGGTTTTTCCCTACGCCGCGTCTCTGCCATTTTTTTTTGTAGGCTTAGAGTTAGAGAGCCTTTTGTTTCTCTGCCCAGCCTTCGCTCCATTTTTCTTAGTCACCCTAAACATTAACTCTGAGTTGAATAAAATGATGCTTCTGGTAGGGTTGGAATGCGGGCTGTTAAATTTTTAAGTTTTGTGGAAACATAGAAAACATCAATTGGACTGTGGATGCAAAGAATTGGCCGGCGTAGGGACTGTCTTGTTCTCGGCATGTTTGTCTTTGTGTTCTTTTATATTTTATATTATGGATTAAAGATTTAGTCATGATATACAACTGTGAAATGAAGATCAGCTCCGTTTCAACTTCAACTTGTTTTTCTTTTTTATCGAACCCAATATTAAGTCAAGTTCTATATATGCTACGGTAATTAATCCTGAGATTACTAGCCCAGCCTAGCTAGT
Organism: Pachyrhizus erosus; assembly: GCA_026544285.1. NCBI lineage: Eukaryota > Viridiplantae > Streptophyta > Magnoliopsida > Fabales > Fabaceae > Pachyrhizus > Pachyrhizus erosus. The sequence goes on from JAMLFT010005916.1 coordinate 13,726, forward strand.
GTTGTTGTTAGTTATTCGATGACAGAGCAAAATTTTTAGAAAAATTCAGTTAAAGCCAGTGTTACTGTTGGTAGATTCAAATCGATTAAGAGATTGGAGTAAATTTTATTTCATGTGGGCTTTTACTGTGGACAAAGTGAGACTCCAGCTACCTCTCTTTTTCTTGTTGCTCCATCAAATCCTAGATTTCAAGCCTGATCGTTACCTTGTCAAGATATCCAAGAGATCCTACTTGATTATGAAATACTCAAGAGATCATTGTTGCTTAGTTTTGTTGTATTTTTTTACATAAGATTTATTTTTATTTTTTATTCTTTTTGCATTTAATCATGAGAATTAGTAGGATTTAATTAGACTTAGATAAAATAAATATATGGAGAATAAAATTGTAAATTTAGAATTAAAGGATCCAAAATTATTGTTTATCCTAAAACAAAATCTTATGTCAGGAGCATATCTTCTTTCGTATTGTTTGATAAAATATTACTTCATTTACTACCAATTGTATATGATTAGCTAAGTGGTAGTTCTAAATTGTTAAATAAATATACAAAATTTTGTATATAGTACTCAGTTTAAAATAATATTTAAAGTAATAAAATAATAATTTTGTTACGAATTTAGTTATGTGAATATCTACTAATATTTTTTAGTTTTGTAGGGCATTCATAGTTTTAATTCTTTAGCAATTGGTTTGGAATTATGCTAGAAATAAAAATTACATATCCATATTTAAAGATATACGAATTATTGTTCCTGATATTTTAATTTGTAATTAAATTATGATCATATGGGTGAAAATCGACTGCTTGACCACTTCGAAAAGATGTAATTTTAGTAATTATGGATGATTAATGATTTTTTTTTTACCATTTAGTATTAAAAATTTAAGTTACAATGAATATTTATAAAGATATTTACAAATTACTTAATAAGAAAGTCTTTATATTAACAACAAGAATTAAAGTCATATTTTTATAAAATATAAATTTGTTACTTATCAATTAGACTAACTTTTGTTGTCAATTATAAGAATAAATGAATGTATATTTTAACAGTTAGGTATTATTATGACTTTTTCTTTTATAATACAATCTTATCGCGGTAAGCAAAGATTATATATATTGATAGCTTCGTATCTTTTGTCTTTATAAAGTTGGTCATAGTATATAATTATTTTATAATTAAAAAATTGTTGGACTCCCAAACTGTAAAAAGAAAATCAATTTATATTAGAAAAATAATTGTTAAATAAAAAATTATTATCGATTTATAAAAATTGCATTGTCTAATATAGTTATGCACAATAGTTTTATGTTTTTTTTTATTGTGATATTAGTATGGAATATATATGGAATCACAATATTCAAATCTGATTTTTTTTTTAAAAGAAGATTAAGTCTAATTTCACCTAAATCAACGATGTTATTGATAATTTTATGTTTTGTGCAGCTTGGAGTGGTCACTGATTTAACGCATGTATCCACCATTTAATCAAATGATAAACAAAAATAAACTGACAATGTAAAATGTCAGAAAATCTTGGACATGCAAAATAAATCCAAGTTGGTCCGTCTGCAACATTCTTTTTAAATAAAAAGCCGAAATACTATTTTTTTTTTCCAAAACGAAGAGGCATCTTAGGTTACAAAGTATTGTTTGGGCCAATAAATTTTGTTAAAACCCACTTATACACTCTAAAGCCAGCATTTCAATGGTTTTTATTTCAATTTGTGAGAAAGAAAAAGGTTTTAGGGATTTAATATTTCAATGAAAAAACCCAATGGACCAGAAAAGGGATAGCATCAACACAAACCCAATAGTAGTTTTGCTGCCAGGCCACTTTATTTCCTCCTACTGAGGGCTTCCTCTTGCCATTTTTTATTTTCCGGACTCTTGTGAGAAAAAAGGAAGCACATTCCTCAGTTTTATATTGGCAAAAGGACAAAAGGTTGCTTTTGTTTTTTGTTATTAGGTTGGAGACTTGGAGTACGGAAGATACGGTACGAACTACAAAATGAATCATTTTCATTCAAACATAATGTCAATGAATATAGAAGTATATTTTGACAAAAGATTTTTTTTATCCTACATGCAATAAATGACTAAAAAATATTCTTTAATCTTATATATAATCTCTTATAATGTTTTTAAATTTTTTTCTATTTTAAATTCCTTAATCTATGTATCTGATACATAAAATATAAAAACCAAAATTCTGTTATTCAATTTTTATTTGAAACATTTATATTTTAATTAAATTAAAGTATTATTATAAAAAATATAGATTTGATTAACAAGTATTTTAAGAATATTATTTAAAAACATATAACATTTATACTTATTTAAAAATATAAATGTTAAATAACTATTTATATTTTCAATATAATTAATATTGTTTTTATTTTCTTAATCAATATATAACAAAAACTCCCGTTACGATTCGTATAACAAAACGTTTTCTCTTAAACAGTTAGAAATATTATATGCTTTTAAATTAATATTTTTAAAACATTGTTAGTTCAATCTTTATAAATAATACTTTTAATTTAATTAGAATATAAATGTTTAAAGTAAAAGTTGAATCGAATTTTCCATTTTAGAGGAAGCTAAAGAATTGAAGTTAGCTTACACCATTGACCCTGATGCATTCTTCACAGTTTGGACTGTTTTCTATTCAGCGAAGGAGAAATTTTAAAAGAGGACAACTCATCACAGATGGGTGCATAGAGCATTATCCATTCATTCATAGCGCCTAAAACTATCTCTACATATAGTTTGGATAAAAATAGCATGTAGCTTGATTGGGACCTTTTTACTTTTTTTTTTTTTTTATTGACCAAGGGAATTATTTTCTTCTTAATTTATATCAAGTGATTAGTTAAGGTGAGGAGGCCAAGTTGTGGATGCTAAGTGTCAACCTCCTCAAATTTGATAGTGTAAAACGGTTATGCAAAGATAGTTGTAATTCTTCTATGTTATTTTAATTATGATCATAAAATAATTGTTATTTTAGTATGTAATATTAATTTTTTTATTTATAATTTTAATATTTTTTTAAATATTATATTATATTTAATAAAATTAATTAAGATTAAGTTTAAGATTAAAAATATTATTATTTTTT
>JAMLFT010005917.1:0-16851 GCA_026544285.1 Pachyrhizus erosus
AATAGACAAATATTTTGCTAAGAATGGTTCAATACTTGATAAAGAAAACACGAAAGGGGATAATAAAGGAGTTAGGAAGAACTTGAAAACAGAATCGAGCCAAACTAGCCCATAATTTTTTAATTTTCCTATTTAGGTCAGGAGAAAGAAATTAAAAAGAAACTTCTATCTTATGTTCTAGCAAGTCTTATTATATAATTAGTTACATATATAATTTTAAAAATTTGAAAATTTTATAAAATAACTAAAATACCCCTAGTCTAAAAAAAATTAATTTTTAATAAAGCTATAGATTAGCCAAGAATCCTTTATGTATAATTGATCTAGCTTATATTCATTCAAAACCCAGATGTGTGAATAAAATCCACATAAAATTAAAAGATTTGGTAAAAAATGACCAAAATGCCCTTTCATTTAAAATTCATAATAGGATTGTGTTTAAATTAAATAAAATTAAGTTATCAGTAGAGCATTATCAAGATCGGTAGAGAGTATCTGAGTCTTGTACCAGCTCAAGATATGTATTCCTGATCATCACCCAAGATGTTGCAAATTATGGATAAAATAATACGTTTCGCATAAGTCCTCGGGAGTCAGAAGTAAGAGGCAGTGAGGGATCCCAATGCGCTAGAAATAAATTTATAGGACACTATATGAAAAGTTGAGAGTAAACGTTTTACAGGTACACCAATTAAATATGTTTGATGAGGATTTGGTGACTCACTCCTACAAAACCTATATTTTCAAGGAAAGATGTTTGATGATTACCGTCCCTTATTCCACCTATCCATAACCCGTCTTTGTGGGAGATGGACTCGATATCCCTTATATCTATTATACACTTATACCAGTTTTGTTTGATTTACTTTCTTCTTTGCAGAATCTTTTACAACTTTAACACTTGGTCAAATAGATCTCCCAATAATGTTGACTCAAGTTGTACCTTCTAGATTTTCATAATCATTCCCCCAAATCCCTTCACATCCCAGAAGAAGACGACCAAATAACTTCAGTCAACCCTTTACCTCTACTCATACCAATACCAAGCCAACCAGACCACCTCTGAGAGCAAAATCTTTTGAGGAGGAAGACCTGTCCGAAAGTACTAAAGGCGAATCATAAATTTGTCATATGTTTTGTACAATATTGTAAATTATTGAATGAAAATTACCCTTTAGTAATTTGTCTTATTTTTATTGATAGAAATTTAGGATGTTACAAACAACATAATTGATATGTTAACACACTTTCATAGTCTCAATAATACTTATGTTCAAAGCTTTATGTTTTTTAATAAATGGAAGACATTTTAAAAAACTTAGACATTTTATGTACTCTTTAATCAATTTTTAGAAATAATATATGACTTCTTAAAACAATTCGTCCAAGATAGTTTAAACTCTAAATACATAAAAGAGAGGTCAAATTAAAAAGATATTATCTAAGAATTGAGTTGGACATATTTTGTGAAAAGAGAGTATTAAGTAAAGCCATATTTTAGACACTTTGCTTAAAAAACTCTTGTAACTTTAGGTGATATGGATTTCTTTTAGATAACATATATAGTTTTTTTTCAAAGCAATTTTTTTAAAATAATTATAAAAAATATTTTAATAGATATAGATCATTCATAATTTTAAATACTTTTTTATTATCAAACTACTGTAGGGATTAGACATTTTATATGTTTTTGGTTCTATTTGTGTTTAGTACAATATTGATTGTTACTAAGGATTGAATGTAGTCTTATGTTGTGTGATAAACAAGTATAAAAATTTGTATTGTTTTTTCTTTTCCCTTACCTTTTTTATTCATGCCAACTTTAAGGGAATTAAATATGCGAAAATGTTTTTTTTTTTTTAATTTTGAACTAGTTTTATAAAATCATATTTGATTCATATAATGATACTTCAATTATTTTTAGAGTTGTTTAGATTTGTGAACTATAGATATTGTTTGGTCTAAGTTTTATAAAATCATATTTCATTCATAGACTAATAACTCGTTCTAAAGATTATAGGTTTTAATGTAGATATAGTGAGTTCTTATTCATTTTATGGTTGTACCTCATAAAAAGAGGTATATATTTGGGTTTAAGATGATCCAACCTAGTGTTTTAATTATAACCAGTTGATCTACAAAAATATTGATTATTTTGAAGTTAATACTGTATAGAAATATGCAAATACAAGTTGCTTGACTGCATTGTCGAAGTAGAATAGATAAAATATACAACTCACTAGACATCTTTTGTTAGAGTTCTAAATTTTGTCGGTCACATGTTTTGTTTGACATAGGATCCTATGTACTTCAAAATGAAGACTTTCTATGGACAAAATAAGATTACTTAATTACAAGATTAAAAATTTTATTTGTCTTATTTAGAAATTTTTTTTAGCATATTAGCCATTTTTTTAAGGTTGGAAAATGTGAATAGCCTAAAAACTAAGTGTTTACGACATAGTCAATGCACCAAATCACAAGAAAGAAAACTTTTTCATATTATACAATCTTTGTATAAAAGGGATAAAGAAACATACTTTTGCTTTGGCTTTACTAGAAAAATAGGAAATCACTTAATACAACATTAAAGAAGCTTCAATATTGAAATTCAAGAGAACTTCGGCCATAACTATACCTTTTGATGCCTATAAATTACTCAAACTTGATAAAAAAAAAAAAAATACAAAGCTAATGCATGCATTTACTTTTGACTAAAATATAAGAATGATTCTTAAACTTATTTTTTGTTTCTACATTGGTTCCCTAAATTTTAAAAGTTATAAAATAGTTTCCTTACCTATTTAAATAATGACACATTAGTCTTTTCAAAAAAATTATTATTTTTTATTTTGTGGCATGATTTTGAGCATTTTTTCAATTGATTCAAGACGTGAAACTTGTTTCATTAAATTAATTTACATAAAAACTATAAAAATCAACTAATGTTTAGACAAAAAAACATAAACAAGGTGAAAATTACATAAAAGGTAAGTTTCATAAGCAACCAAAAAATAAAAAATGAGACTTACTTTTTACAAGGCTCGAGTTTTTAGTTGTTCATGAGACTAACTTTTCACAACATTTGTAGTCCTTTTTGTTGCGAGCATTTATTGGTTCCCATAGTTTTCATGTAAGTGAATTTAATGAAATAACTTTCATATCTTAAATTAATAAAAAAAAGGTTCAAAATTGTGTTTAAAAATAAAAAAATAAATTTTATAAAATGACTAATATATCATTAATTAAATAAGGAAATAATTTTAAAAATTTTAAAAACTAAGAGACTAATTTAGAAATAAAAAATAAGTTAAAAAAATATTTTTATATTTTAATCTTTACTTTTAATCATTTAAAACAATATTATGTGTAGTGTAAATTAATATCAATTAATGAGATGAAACAGTACAAAAATATTTTCTATATCTCTTTTTCTTTCTTACTCATTTAATTCTAGTGCACTAGTCATTAAAAGAAGAGAAGTTAATGGTGTTAAAAACTTCATTATCTTTACTAAACATTTTTTTCTCTAAAAACAAAACAAGTTACATCTAATGAAGAGTACATGTAAGTCTTCTTTTCATCCTATCCATTAGTGTAACTTTGATTTTGAAGTAAAGTGTCTAATTATTTATCTTTATTGTATTTGTGATAAAAACAATTGAAAAAATTATGTGAAATGTATTTAACCTTCTTGTTGTGTTTTACATTTTTTGTTTATTAATATAATTATTTCATGTTATTATTCAACAAAGTAAAATATGGATTAAAATTATGTATTTAATAAAATCAAGAATTACTTACATTGTTTTAAGAAATAAAATCAAATTACTTAATATTTTAGAGACAAAAGATATTTACGCATATAGAGATTAACCACTTAAAGTAATGAATTTATAGTTGTTTGAAAGTTTAAGGATTTTTATAAATTTGTTTCTTTAATTACAAAAAATCCATTTTCTAATGTGAAAAAGGTAAAGTTGAGAAAAAAAATAATCTTAAAGAAATAACATGAATTAAGTATTAAAATTAAATTCAAATTTAATTTTAAAACATTGTAAAAGCATGTTTAGTAATGTATAAAAAATTAGATATTACTTCTAGTTTTCAATATTATGAAATGACAATAATAGGATGGATTTAAGTTATTCACAAAGCAACTAGAGTTATTTTTTTTTTTATCTATACTATTTATTTTCTTATAATTTAATAGTTAAAATTAGTTATTCATTATACTCATTAAATTTTAAAAAAATAAATTGTTAGGATGAAGAATGATTTTTTTTAATATTACTCTTGGAGTAATATATCTTTTAAATAAATAAAATAAAGTAACAATGTAATAAAATAATAATGGAAAGTAATTATCCAATAACTATTTGTTAAAGCTAAATTATAACTTATTAAGTTGTAACTTTTCTCAAAAAGGAAAAAAAATATAAATCAAAATCATAAAAAAATACTAAAATATTAAATATGATTTTTACCTACCATTATCAATAAGAGCTGGGTCTAGCCAAAGAGACTAATTTTAGTGTATGATTGGATTGGATGTGTTGATAGAATTGATTTTAAATTAATATAATTTTATAGAATTGATTATAGTTGAAATTAATTTTAAAATAATATAATTTTTATTTAGATAAAAGTAATACACATATATATAAATTAAATATAAATAGACATGTAGTAATTTTTTTATTTCATGTTAAATATTAAATTAAAATATATATATGTATGATATGTTAATTATATAGTATAATAACCCTACTAGCTTAATTTTTACCATATAATTTTAGTTAAAATAATTTTTTTGGTCTCTTGTCTATATTTTAAGTTTCAGTTTGGTCTCTTAAATTTAAAAACTTTCACTTTAATTTCTTATCGTATTTTTTTTTTAACTAAATTGGTCCTTTCATCAATTTTTGATACTAATAATGTCAATTTTGATTGACGTAATATTTTTCAATGTATCACCAAGTTGACAAATTAGTATGATAAATTAATAAAATGATCATTTTGATCAAATGAATAAAATATAATAAATTAGTGAAAATATTTAAATTTCGGAGATAAAAGATCATAATTATATTTTAGTTATAATTTACAATTATGATGTTGTCATGGTTGATAGGAGCACAGTGGAGTATGTTGTTAATTTAACAAAGGATGCTAGTGATTAATGATAAATGACCTGTTGAAGGATGTGTGTAATGTGGTGCTAGGGTTAAAGTCTCTTCTGCTAATGAAATTTGTACATATAACAATTAAAGGTATAAGTGTAAAGGTACGCAAGAGAAAATAAAATAATTAAAAGATCAAAATGAATTTTACTTAAGAGATGTAAATATTACAATATAAATATTAATTAATTTAAAATAATACTATTAAAGGAGATTATACTTTCCTCTCAAGCAAATATTACATTATTTTGTATTCTTATGTTAATATATTCAATTTATTCTATTTAACTTAAAATTGCAAAAAAATATACTATAAAAAATAAAATATATTTTTTTGATTAAAATTATACTAAGATATTTTTTATTTACCAAATTAGTTTTAAGCCACTATATTATTTTCATGTTTATGCATTAGTTTTATTTCTCTTTTTAATGGATTGTAGGTAAAGTACATGTTTTGAGAGTAACAAAATGTGTAATCACATTTGTAGTTAATAATATATAAAAAGGTTATAAATGGTGCTCAATTAAAAAATAATTTATGATAAAAAAACATATATAAATCTATTTTTTAGGTTTAAATATATTTTTGTTCTTGAAATATAAGTCATTGTTGTTTTTTGTTCTTTAAATTTAAATTTTTTTAGTTCTTTAATTTTAAAAAAATATTATTTTAAATTCTTCTTATAATAAAAAATTATTATAAATTGTGCACTTAAATGTCTAGAAATTAGTCAAAATGGAATTAAAACATATTTTTTGAAATTGAGAGATTAAAAAAAGAAAATTGAAATTTTAAAAATAAAAAACAATAATAACTCAAATTTAAAGGACTAAAAATATATTTAAACCTAGTTTTTATTTCTTAATTAATTTCTTTGAGGTAAAAACAAAGAATTGAGGTGGGATTTAATTCTCTTTAAAAAAATATTTTCATCATATGTAATTAAGAAGAAGCCCTGATCTAATGTTTAAGAGATTTAATTCTCTGTCAATTGTATAAAGTTTTGCTGATAACAAAATAGAATAGATTGTATTAAAACAATGGCTTGTAACAAACATAGTGATGATGAGGATATATTTTATTTAAAAAAATTGAGTCATCAAAATCTTTTTTAAAAAAAGTATTAGAATAAATTCTTTAAGAGTACAACGTTTGTCATAATTATGGTAAAAATTGCATGTAAAGAGAATTCCATGAACGATTGAAAAATAAAAAAATCTAATATTATTTTCTTAGGTTGCTTGTAAGGCTCATTTTTTACACGCTTTTTTTTATTATGTTTATAGTCCTTTTGATTCGAACATCAATTAGGTTTGCTAATTTTAATGTAAATAAATTAGTTAAAAAAGTTTAAAATCATGTTCAAAAATTGAAAAATGATCATTTTTTTTAGAATGACCATTTTGATACACTTAAAAAACATAAATAGCTAAGTTGAACTTTTTAAAAGATTCAAAATCAAACTAAATATAATGAAAAAATAAAGGGCTAAAAATATATTTTAGCATTTTCTGTATCAAGTAAAAAATTTGAAAATTTAATAATAAAAAAAAAGGTCATCCAAAAAAATTACTTCATATAGAGTTTATTTTTAAGAATTTTGATGAGTGTTACATAACTCTCAACATACATCACCTTTAAAATAAAAGTCTTGCTATGATTAAGAAATTAAAAAAAAAACAACTTTTTATTAAAAATTATATGGGCACACATTTAAAAATTATAAAAAAATATTTTTTTATACATTCCAATATTTTTTTCCTTTTACTTCTTTATCAAATACCTTAAGACATTGATTAACATTTGCCTTGAAATAATTTTGAGTTATTTTTACATTATTTATAAAAACGATTTAGAAAATGTAAAATCAAACACATATTTTTTATTCAATTAGATAAATGTCACATAACTCTCTACATGTTACCTTTGAAACCATTATGAATTACTTTTACATCATTTATGAATATGGTTTAAAAAATATAAAATTGAACACATTTTCTATGTATTTGAATGAGTGTTACATAACTTTCTACACACATTACCATTAAAACAATTATGAGTTACTTTGGCATCATTTATGAATATAATTTAAAAAATATAAAACCAAACACAATTTTTTTATATATTTAAACAGATTTCACATAATATTTGAAATAATTGTGAGTTACTTTTATACCATATATAAATGTGGTTTAAAAAATATAAAACTAAACACATTTTTTATATATTTAAATAAGTGTTACCTAACTTTCAACATTGGCTGTCTTTAAAATAGTTATAAATTATCTTTGCATCATTTATGAATATGATTTAAAAAATATAATATTAAATACAATTTTTTTATATATTTAAATAAATGTCACATAATTTTCTACATACATTGTCTTTAAAATAATTGAGTAATTTTTATATCATGAATATGATTTACAACATTTAAAATTAAACACATTTTCTTTACATTCAGACAAACATTACATAACTCTTACACCCATCATCATTAAAACAATTACAGATTACTTTTACAGTATTTATGGATGCCACTTAGAAATTGCATAATGAAACCCATATTTTTCGGATGTTTGTAACCCCATCAAGCATCCAGAGGGTTCTGACACATAATTTTTGTGTGTTTGAAATTTCATCCATAGTGACACATGTCAGTAGAGTAACACACATATGGTAATTAAAAGTGTGTTTGGAAACACGTTATCCAACGCATAATAGTGGCTTCTGTGTTGACTTTGACGTCATTTTGCTCTAAATGTGCATTCCAAACATTCACTTTGTGAGTGAAAAACGTGCTTTTGAGTCGTGGCACAAAATAAGCACTCAGAAATCCCTTATCCAAACGTGGCATACAAAAGGCTGTCAGCCGACCGAATTTGCCAGTCCCAGAAAACCCACTCTCCCTGAAAGACAAAGAAACCACCTCATCCATTGCCCTCTCCAATCTGCTTTCTCTGACCATTATTAATATTAAGGAATTGAAAATGCTTCTAATTAATATTACATTAAAACACTTAAATTAAAATTAAATTAATCACTAACTTAATCCATAATTAACCAAAATTTTAAAAAATAAAATAGAAATATTTTCATTTACCCCCTCAGAATACAAACAACTGCTTTACTGTACTTGGATTTTTTCCCATTACAGTAACGCACAGCAACAATAACAACAACAACGTCCCCTCTCTTCCATTCTTCCCTGCTCTCTACTCTCTACTCTATACTCTACGCTTCCCTTCTTCTATTCTCTCTTCTCTCTCCAAAAGTACACTCCATTTATCTTCTCTTCTCTTCATTTCATTTCCTAGTTCTACACCACACCCCAACAACTTTTACACCTTCTCCTTTTCACTTCTCCATATCTTAACCTCTCCTTCTCCACCATGAACCAATAACCACAACCTCGTACCTCGTTTTCTCTGACACACACAAAACACAAACACAAACACAAACACACTCTGTTTTTATTTTTTGTTACATGGCGTACCATAACCATAACCATAACCATAACCTCACACAACAAGACCTTCCACTTCACCATTTCCCGAGCCAATCCATATTACCGGACCAACAACGACAGCAACAACTTCCGTCCTCACCCGACCCTAACTCCAAACCTCCCTCCGATCCACATCCTCTCCAAACCGCGCCCAATTGGCTCAACGACGCTCTCCTCCGCACTCACTACACTGACACCACCAACAACGACACCACCACCACCACCGTAAATAACAACACCACCACCACCAACAACAACGTTAACGGTTCCAATTTCCTGAACCTCAACCCTGGCTCCGACGCTCAGTGGCTGGCGCGCCCGGTGCTCCACCGCCACCCCGGCGAGGTCATCGACGCCGGCACCGGAGACTCCCTAGTGGAGCCTCCCGATTTGAAGGGCGGCGGCGACGCCGTGAACTGGCAGATTGGGCGGTGGAAGGCGGAGATTCTGGCTCACCCGCTGTACGAACAGCTTCTGTCGGCACACGTGTCGTGTCTCCGGATCGCCACGCCGGTGGACCAGTTGCCGAGGATCGACGCGCAGTTGGCGCAGTCGCAGAATGTGGTCGCCAAGTACGCAGCCTTCGGACACAACAACATCGTCGCGGATGACAAAGAACTCGACCAGTTCATGGTACATAATCAAATATTCCTTTTATTTATTTCTCTTCTGTTCTTTCGTTTCTTAATCGGCCTCAAAATCTGATGATTTGGATTTGGATTTGTTGCTCGTTGGTTTTCGTAATTCATTAATTTTTATATTTTATTTTACTTTTTTGGTCTTCGCCGTGTCAGTTATGGATTTCGTGTCGCCTGCATTATTTTATATTGCAGATGGAGCCAGATGAAATTCGCAGCTTTTATGGCGTGAATTGACAAGTTTAAGTTTATATTGCGAATTATCGTTTTGAAATAATTGTGTGATTATTGTGAAAATTTTCAGATAAATGAAACTGATGGGATTACAATTGTGGTTGCAGTCATCTAAAAAATCTTGACATTGTCGTCAAAATTGCGGTTGCAGATTGTTTTTTAAAACCTTGATATTAATTGGTTCATGTGGGAATAGATTAGAGACATGATACAATTGCTTGGCCAAATAAGGAATTAAAAAGGATTATCTTATAAGATAATAGTACTAAATTGGAATGAAAATTATCTTGTGAGAAGTCAAGTTATGATTGTGAATTGAATGAAGGTTGCTAACGGGTCGAATTTGAGTTATTGAGTGCTGAATTTGGTAATTAGGATGGTTTTAATTCAATCATTTTTATTATGAGCTGCTGCTTTGGGTTTGTGAGTTTGTGCTTCGAGTCGAGTTATTGAGTTTCCTTACATTATCGTAATTAATGATTTTCAATCATGGTCTATTAATATTGGGCAATTGCAAGATTTCGTTTCGTTTTGATGCCTGCGTTCACTTTCATTCTACAAACATTTTGTGCTTTCTTTTTCAAGTTTGTCACAGATCCTTGTAAGTTAAGGCTGTATCAAGTCGAGTCGTAAAGAAAATTCTTGCAATAATGAGCTATGTTGGATCAGCAATTATATGATTTTTTTTTTCTATATGGAGAAGTTTGTTGGATGTGGTACCGGTTTTGATGTTTTTATGGTTATTGTTGCAGTCGCACTATGTTTTGTTGCTCTATTCCTTCAAAGAACAATTACAACAGCATGTCCGGGTCCATGCAATGGAAGCAGTAATGGCTTGTTGGGAGATAGAACAATCCTTACAGAGTCTAACAGGTAAACATAAGTGTCTTCTTTTAGTAATTGTCGCATCTTAAAATAAATGCAAAGATATGTTGCGTGGTACAATAAAAATAACTTGATTCGCATTGTTTTCTAACGGAACACAATGTTAATTATGTTGCTGCTGACAGTTGAAACTTCTTGAGAATTGGTGGCTACAAGTAGTTGTAATCTATTTTAATGCTATGATTGCAATACTTTTAAATGTTGAACTTCTTTATCTGTAAAATTCCTATCAAGGATCCAACAAGCGAGCCACTCACCCAAGCACGTGCGGTGACAAATTTTAGCTATTTATGAGCAGAAAATTTTCTGGTTGATTTAAGAAAACGTATATAGTGACAATTTTTAGCTATTTAAGAAAATGTTTTAAATAAAGAATTACAAAAATGCCATTTTCTTTTCAATTTTTTTTTCTGTTTCTAAAGTTTTTCAATAATAATCTGGTTTTCATTGTTTTATGCCAATCTTTGAAAATAGAAAAAACAGAGAAGATAAAATAATGTAACATTTTTGTTATTATTTGTTAAAGCAAGAATTGGAGCTGCAATGACAGTGATTTGTAACTGCATGTTTAAATTACCTGACAAGGTGCTTTGGAAAAAGCTTAACCTTTTGTAACTTAATAACATTGAAATATATGAAAGCAAATAGTGAGGATTTACTAAACCAAACACACATGCATTGCAACTTTGCAACATGTAGAATGATGATAGTTTCTAGTGTTTGAAGAAAGTATTGTAAAATTCAGTGCTTTTGACCTATTGTCCATATCATATATTTACCATGTTATTGTGTTCTCTGAACAAAGTCTTTCAAACTTTTGGTTCAATTAGCCAAAACAAGAAGTAAACTCACAAGTTTTCACACACGCTGCATGATGAACAGGAGTTTCACCTGGAGAAGGTACAGGGGCAACAATGTCTGATGATGAAGATGACCAAGTAGATAGTGATGCCAATCTCTTTGATAGTAGTTTGGATGGGGCAGATAGCATGGGATTTGGCCCTCTTGTTCCTACAGAGAGTGAGAGGTCCCTCATGGAGCGAGTGAGACAAGAATTGAAGCATGAACTGAAACACGTAGGGGATGTTGAATTGTTGATGGTTTTTCATTTCACTTTCTTTTTAAATCTATTCCCTTTTTATGACTGACATCTTTTTTATTTTATAAATTATTTATCATACAGGGTTATAAGGAGAAAATTGTAGACATAAGAGAGGAAATTTTGCGCAAGAGACGAGCTGGGAAACTTCCTGGTGACACAACTTCTGTTCTTAAAGCTTGGTGGCAATCACATTCCAAGTGGCCTTACCCTACCGTAAGTTTGATAAATAAGAATTCAATGCGTACATTACATCATGCTTTTGGGACAAAGCTTTTAAACATACAGGCCCAGTTTGGATTAATTTTTAGTTTGTGGGAGCTTTTAAGTTGAAATAGTATTAAGTTTTTGATTCTTAACTTACAACAAAGTCCTTGTAAGTTTATTGGCGCATATAGAGAAATTAAATGAGAGAGATTGTGAAAATGTTGTGAGGTATACATATTAATTTTAACTTGGGAGAAAAATTTGATTTCCTCAACTCATTTTATTTTCTTCTCGTGTGAGTGTTTGTTGAGAAATTTATTCAAACTGACTCATACTGTGCAATGTTATTTTTCATACATTGCATATTCCACAATGCTTTGCTGAGCTTCTCAGAGTGAGGCTTTAATCGGACAAATTTATCCTACAATTCAAAGAACATGAAGGATTTTCCATATTTTCCCAAGAATATTTTCCATGAGATTTATCAAGTGGCCTTCTTTTTAAAGCAAATATTATCTGTTGTCTCAGGCCAAAGATCACTTATTTTAGCTGAACTTGGTTATTTTCTTTTTCAGGAGGAGGATAAGGCAAGGTTGGTGCAGGAAACTGGATTGCAATTAAAGCAGATTAATAATTGGTTTATCAATCAAAGGAAGAGGAATTGGCACAGCAATCCTTCAACTTCTACTGTCCTGAAGAGCAAGCGCAAAAGGTATTACCATCAAAACTAGTAATTGGTACCAGACAAAATGTAGGAATCTATAATAGAAATCACAAATTTTGTCTTTGTACCACTTAACATCATTGATTATTATATTTTCTTGAGCATTGCACCAATCTTGATTTGAAAAGAAGTAATGCAGGTGATAACTGTTGATCGTTGCATGTAAAAATGGAGCAAAAGTCAAGAACCAATGCATGAATGAACTCTGTCAACTTTTCTCGTTTGGTTAATCATGTTGCACGAGAAGGGATTCATAAGAAGACAATGAGAAAGAACCACATTTTGTTTCTGTTGATGGGCCATGGTTAAAGCAGATAAGGAGCTAATATTGGTGAACCATTTTACTTATGATTAAAGGCCAGCAAATAGTTTATAGTACTTGTGATGCTACATAATTAGGAAGTTCAATTAGGAATTATATACCAACAGAGAATTATGATTTTTGTTCATGTTTTATTGCTTTGTGAAATATAATATAATAGCGAGGGGTTATGGGCGTACAGTAATAAGCTGTGCATTTTTCCTTACAATCGAACTCTTATTTTTGTTCTTGTTCTTTCAATTGGTATTTGGGATGTAGAGATTAATTTGTTATAGAAATATATGGCATAAGTTTTTACTTTTATAATTTAAATATTTGTTGTCATGGGTGTTCAAGTCGTAAACACTTTTAACTGTTGTCGGTTGGAAGATAAATAAATATTTGTGGTGGGTTCTTGTGATTTGACTTGTAGATGGATTTGCAGTGGAATAGACACCAAATGAAAACGAAGTTGATATTTTTTATTTAACAGAATCTGGGACAATGTGTCTTTTAGTGATCTTTGTCTGATGTAGAAATTTGAGGAGTGTAGGTAATAAACACTAATAAAATATAATACTATGCACGAAGCACAATCATTAGTCCTTCAATTTGGGTTTATGAACATGTAACATGGTCATAAACTTCAATACTGTGTAGCTAATTATTGCTTGTAATGAAATGATAACGCCCGCACAAGATTGTTGACACTGAAATGCTGTAATTATAATTTTTATATATGGCCATGAACTACTGTTTCTTGCCTGTCTCATTTTGGCAGCATGCAGAGCACTTAGGTCGAATTATAAGTAAACAATTTTGGATAAACTTATTTTTTTATTTCATAATTTAAGTTTGGTGAGAATACATTTCCAATTTTTTTAATTTTTAATTTTATTTAGTTGAGTTCAACGACAGTAAAATCTTATTTTAATAAGTTAGTCTATTATAAATTTCAATTTAATTCTTTATATTTTTTAAATAAATTAAAATGATGTTTTTTTAAATAATAATTTTTTAATTTTGTAATAATTTTATTTTTTTTAATTAATTTGAGATATGAAATTTATTCTATTATATTTACATTTTATAGAATTAATTGTACTTTTGGTCTTTTAAATATTATAATTATATAATTTTAATCTTTCAAGTTTTAATTGTAATCTTAAATTTAAATTATGTCAATTAAGTCTCAAATTTTAATTTTCAATTAAATCATTTGAATATTATAAATGTGTGATTTTAGCATCTTAAATCTTAATTGTGCGATTTTAGTTTTTTATATATTATAATTATTTAATTTTGGTTCCTTAAATTTTATAATTATATGATTTTAGTTTCTTAAATATCATAATTAAGTTATTTTAGTCTAAAAAAGTAATTTTAATTTCACAATTATAAAATTTGAGTAATTAAAATATCACAATTACAATATACGAGAGATTAAAATTACACAATTAAGAAACTTGATGGACTAAAATCACACTATTAGAATAAGATAAAATAAAATCGCAAACTTGAAATCCTAAAAATAAAATCATACATTTACGATATTTGAAATATTCAATTGGTACAACTAAAATTTAATGATTTAAAATTACACAATTATAATACCTAAGAAACCAAAGTGTAATTAAGCTAAAATTATAAAAACCCAACTTATATATGAACCAAAAAAAGGCTGCAAGCATGGTAAAAATCATATGAAAAATAAATTCAATAAGTAATCAAATAATTAAAAAAAATTAATATCAATTTTTTTTTTCTAGTAACTCATTGAATTCACTTTTTATGTGATTTTTATCATGTTTATGACTCTTTGGTTCAAACATCAGTTGAGTTTTATAATTTTGCAAGTGAATATATTGAAACAAGTTTTATATCTCGGATTAGTTACAAAAAAGTTAAAAACTTTATCTAAAAATAAAAAATAATTATTATTATAGGAGAGACAAAATTGAATATAATAAAAAATTTAAAGTGGTAAAAATATTTTTAATCCTTCAATTTTAGTTTTATCTTTTATTTTTCTAATGGATTAAAGTAATTTTTAATTTAAATGTTATTCTCATTATTGCTTCAGTTATTCAACTTAATGGTAACGTCTTAGCATTATAATTCGTGTTATAATTGGGTAGACAATACATAATTTTTGATAAATTAAAATTTTCATTTGTAAGTTTAATTTAAGTTTCAATTTAATTTTTTAATCTTATTTATTTAATAGCATAATTTAACTTTTTGTTTCAATGTTTTTCTCATTATCACTTCAGTTATTCAACTAAACCATAGCATATTGACATTATATTTACATGGCTATAACATTGTTAATTGAGATTTTGTTAACATAACTCCCTACCATAATGATGCAACTTCACATAAAATTCCCATTCTTCTTTACAGGCAGCGTTCAGTTTTTCTAATTTTCTTCTGCCTCAATCAGACATGCATGCTTAGTGTTGAGGAAAAAGTGTTTAAACATGTGATAAATGTTTTCTTTTGAGTGGGAAAGTGATAGTGGACCTCTTGGCCCAACTTAAGCGTCAAACATGGATACAACGATCCTGCAAGGCCCAAGCAAAAGACCAACAAACCTCCATGGATGAAGGACTTCAATAATTGGGCCTTTTAAATATATTTTGCAAATTATGTTATTTTATTTTCCTTAGCCCTCTGGAAGCATACATGTGAAGGGCTTGGATTTTCCGAGAGTTGGCAATATAGCTTTTAAAAAACTTGTAAGAAGAAACACGAATGATGTGGGTTCGATATGTTTTTAGTATTTTGAAAATAGAATATTTTTATTTTTATTTTTTAAAAAAAGTTAGGTTTTAAACTTCGTCAAGTTAGACTTTGGGCTCAAGCTAGCGTAACCTTTATTTTTTGCTGTAAATTCTCTTGGTATTCATTTGTCCTATTAAATTAGGTAAAAAAAGTGAGACTTGAAATTGAACCTTGGAATTATAATTATAATTTTTGGAATTATTTTTAAAATTAGAATCATAATTATAAGATTTAGTTTTATGGGATTCTAATATAACTAATTAATATTTTCTATTTCCTAATTTGTAAACTCTAAATTATGATAGTTAGCTTTATCCTTATATCATGTAATTGTTTTTCTTTTATTTTTATTTTTTGCTCCACTAGTATTGTTGTTATGATTATTTCTATTGTCATCATCATTACCATTATTTACACTATTCATCTCTATCTCTCCCTCTATTATCACTTTTCTCACTTTCAATTATGGTTGTTGTCATTACATTTACACCTATATTTTTTATCATTATTACTATTGTTGTTGTCATCCTTATATCTCACTAGTCACTATTATCCTTATTGTTATCATCATTGTCTCTATCACTATCATCGCCATCACTACCTCAATCATCATTGATGTTGTCTTCATCATCCCTACTACCATTATCACTATCATCGTTGATTGTCACTACTTGTAATACCTTTGGAGGATATTATTTTAAGCAAAGACTAATCCTAAGGGAATAAGAAACACACACTCATATAATAACCTTTACCCAAAGGATTAATCTTCTATACAAATTTTTCCTTCCAATAAGCATCCATAATATTGTACAAGTTTTCCAAAACTATGAATAACATATACATTGACAAGCTAGACCAACCCATAACATAAAGGGGTCCCTACATACAAAACATACATCAAGTATCTTTAAAGTCAAGTCTATGGAAATATAAATTTTATAACAAAATATTTCCACACTTGTGGTCTAATGACTTTGTAACCTATTTAATTTGGAACACAAAACTTAAACTAGTGAGACAAGGACTCATTGGTAACTAGTTGTTGCATGAAAATTGTGGATATTTTCTTTGTAAAGCTTTATATTGTACATAGATAGGAAAAGATGTCATAATTACTTTCTCTTTGTCCTCTATACATATACAAATATAAGCATTAAAAAATATTAATTAGGCATTTAACAACATTTAAGTGTGTAATATCTTATTTTTAATATAATCAAATTATATTTTAGAAAAATAACTTTTAGTTAGAAATTTACTTTTACTATTTAAATATTTTAG
>JAMLFT010005918.1:0-16849 GCA_026544285.1 Pachyrhizus erosus
TTTTTAAATTACAAGTACTTTTTTCAGGAATAATATTATATATTTTATAGATCTTTCTATTATTTTATAAAAAAAAGTCTTAAATAGAAAATAAATATATTTAATATTTTAAAAATATAAAACACATTTAATATTTATCACACAGACAATAAGTATATGAAAATTTAGAAAATTTTTCTTAAAGAACAGAAACTTAAACAAACGTGGGCTAATTATATTTGTATCCATATACATACATCTCAGAGTCACAGACAATAAATTGAATACTAATGGTATGTTTTGTAGTGAAAAAAAAGAAAGAGAAGAAATAGAATAAAATAAAAAAGTATTTAAATAAAAATTAATTAATAGGTAAAAAAGAAAAAGTATAAAATTCGCATTAAGATTAAAAAATTTCTACTTAATTTCACACTACCAAACACATACATTAGATTTTCACACAATTCTCTTTCATTCTTTTTCTTACTAACCGAAGCTTAAGGGACCAAATGATAACATGAAAAACACACGGATTGAACAGGATTAAGATCCTACATTGGAGAATATAATAAGCACTATTTCATAGTGGACGAAAGAATATCACCAATACTTTTCTCTGATAGCAGGCAGCACTGGCCATAAAGACAAGTATCTAAAGTTTTGCCACTAATTCACTCTCAATTTCCTTTGAATCCTTCATGTCATTTTCTTTTTCTTTATAATCCAAGTTAGGGCTCGGAAGCGGGACATCCACAGCAGGAGAACAGTTGAAGAATCCATAAGGCTGCAATCACACCAATACAGATTCAAACAGACAAATGGACAAAAACCCCCAAACACAGTTTAAGACAAGTAAAAATTAAATATTACCAAAATAACCAAGTAAATAAATAAGAAATCAACCATCATAACACAAGTTGATTGCTCAATTCACTAAAGTCAGCTTAGTAATAAAAAATTTAAGTAATTTGTAACAAATTTCAAACTCATTATTGAAACTTTATCATTGACATATATTGTATTGTCTTAAGACACAATTAACCATTTGATTGAAAGATATACTCCACCTAATTAAACTATGTCACAGATGGTAATGATTCCGGATCAATAATTATTAGTACTCTAGTGCTTCTCTGAGCTCTTTATTATCAAGAGTTTTATTATAATGATATTGTTGAAGAGTGGAAAAATATGAGTGTCATCCTGTCAAGCAGCTTAAAATCATAGGAAAAAGAACAGACTATAATTCAAAAGAATGCTCAGATAAAAAAAAAAAAATGAAAACAATCAACATCAAGGCAATTACCATGAGCATAAAACCGACGCGTTCTACTGGCATAACTGGCCAATCTTCTAAACGAGGGATGTGTGTGATTCCAAATACATACCTGAAATTAACAAAGTTAATCTCGAGCGGCATTATGTACCATTTTCATTAGCAAAACAGTAAAGTAAATAGGAACCACAAAATAGATAAGATTTTACAAATAAATAAAACTTAAATACAGGATTATGTACAGATATTTTTTTCACTGTAACCACATATGATAGTATACTCAAGCTTTATTCTTAAATATAATAATTTCCAAAATATAAACCAGTGAAGAGGTTATTTCATAGAGTTGTTACCCTGCTTAATAAACTAATTTCTTTTATTATACTAATCTAGTGGTACTTTACTAATTTAGTTTTATAAATATTTATATTAATTTGTCCAGGATTTTTTCTGCATAAAATGGATGTGCGTGAGAGAGAGAGGACCAAAGAACTATATCGGTTTCTTCCAAAGATCGGTTTTGCATAACCCATGTAGGTAGTCCTTGGCTGAGACGTGGATTTTGATTAGGAAATTCTCCTCCAGGAAACATTTCATGGTGTGAATAGGGTGTTACCCAAAGATTATGCCTCAAGAAAGCAGCTCTTCTTAAAAATTTGGCCTCAGAACCTGCTAACGGTAAGCAGTTTGAGCCAGGTACTAGCTTATAGCCTGTCAATTGTCCAGTTCTATTGCCCGTTCTCGTGTTCCTTACCTGAAGCATCATCAATGAAATAGAAACCAGTGTCATTAAAGAATTAGTCAAAAAACATGTTCTGAGACAGATCTTTCTAAAGAAAGCAAAACCACGTGCAAAATTTTCTATCAATTATTTTACCATATCAAATAAGAAATCATTTTCAAAGTATGCAATTATTAACATGAATACTAAGAATTCAGCCCTAGAAAGTAGGAAAGCCTTACAATCCAATGTCGAGCAGTCAAAGGGTTGCAATCACGCATGGCTTCCAATTCAGATTTAAGCAGAGTCTCTTCAGCATAAAATGCATTGTTGTGAACATTATTCCCCCCTGGTTCCTCAACTTTGACATTGATCTCCACGACCTACCAAGCATCTTGATAGTGTAAGAATGAGGACAAAGATAGAAAGAAAGACGTAGTAGCATAGATATGTAAGTTTCTTAGAAGAGAAGAATTCTGATTATAAGTACAATTGCAAATAAAATATTGAAAGTAGTCACACTCATTTTTCTTTAAAACTAGGCAGCCTTATCAAAGAAGGTGAGAAACAGGACAGACAAGAAGACACTGGTTTTGATACAATCAATAATCCTGATTTAGTTGCACTTAATTCAGATAAAAGAAACCATCAAAATAGTACCAATGACTTAAATTATTTAAGATCACCGCTAAATTAGTGCTCAACTGTTCATCCAAGCAGTATAAACTGAAATAGTACGTGTAGGACCAGAAAGTTTTGTATTTCAACTGAAACTACCTGATTCAAAGCATCACAAGGTTTAGAATCCACAGCCATGTGCATGCGAGCTACGAAAAAGTGTTGGTGAACTGGAGCATATAGACCTGGTGCAATCATGGTTCCATATTTACGAAACTCTCCAGGTAACAATGTTCCTAGGCTTAGAATCCCAGTTAGCTTAACTTCACCTTCAATTTTTCCATCCTGGAACAACTCACCAATCAGCGCCATTTTCCAGAGAGTTAGCCATCAGTTAACAAGAATATTACAGAAAAAGAAAAGAAAAAGACGTTAGTTCATGATAAGAGAAGCCAGATTAATTAAATATGAGAAATGCTAACAACACACTTTTAAACATCCTCTCTTGTTGATTTTTTTTTTGGAAATTACAAAAAAATATAGGTCTCACTTCTAATTTAATGATTCTATCTCATAATCTTATAGTTCCAATAGTGTATTAGTGTAAGTGTGTTGCTAGCACTCCTTTTCAAATAATGCTGAACTTGCTTAAAGGAAAACCAACAGTCAGGGCACAGAGATGTGGTCACATTCTACAAAGGGCTGATAACTGCCTCACAATAATTCAAAGGGATGATCAGAGAATGGATAATTGTGAAGGTATACAACAAGAAAAGGCAGATCCACATATATTGTCATTAATGTTAAGCATATCTATTTCTTATAAAGATGTGATGTTTGACTTGCCTGATAAAAGTACCAAAAAAATCCATACTCATAGTTAGCCACAGTACACATAAAAGAAATTGAAAGTCTTCTAGACCTTCGGACTTCTGCTAAGCTAGTTCTCCAGTCTTGATGCTTCCACAGAATTCCATGATCTTCTTCGTGCAAACATACGCAATTTTCAATTGTCTCAACTCCACCAGTGAAATTTATAAAATGAGCATCAAAGTATTTGATGTAGCCCAAACAATCACACCCCTGTAACAAAAGTTGACTTTAGACAAATAGAAATTTAACCAGAAAGAGGAACTACGCAAATGAAACACATTCAAAAGGATAAATATAGGTTTATCAAACCTTCTTGAGAGAATGTGCATTTTTCCCCAAGCCATTTTCCCCAGCATCAAAAGCATTCTTCCTGTAATGTGGTTCATTTGGATCTCCATATGTCACAACCATCTCCACAAAACTCAGTCTATGAGCTACAGGCCTTCGCCCTTGACTACCATCAACATATGCAACCGAATATATAACCAAACCTTCTCTGGGTGTGAATCCAACACGAAAGCTCCACTGTTAACGAGAACACAAAATGACATTTATAGAATTCGTTGGACATTAGGAAAATAAGCACCTAATCAATATGTTTAGTATCTTGACTTTTATGAATGCAATTCAATAAAGAAGCAATTCAACATCAACCTTTTGCCATGCAACATAAGACCCGTTGACACGAAAGCTTGGACCTTCATGCTGGATAATTTGCAAGGGTTTTATATCACTTCTTTCAGATCCACCTCTTGTTTCGCCATGTGTATAGTTCCTCAAGGGATCAACCAGAGGCAGAGGAACAAGTTTACGGTCTTCAAATTCAATGACCACCATGTTTTGCATATCAACAAGCACATAGATGCCCTCAACTGGGCGTGCATAGCCATTTTCCATAGGGCAGTCACTTTCGGCTCGGCAAAATATAAGTGGCTTAGTAAGTCTACGGTTGGGACCATCAGCTTCATTGTAATAACCAACACACCTGCAGCAGAATTATGAAGAACAAAGTTTAAATAGAGAAAATGTACAGCAAAAGAATAGCAACTTATCCAAAAACAGATCTATAAACAATGGACATCCAATTAAAATTACCAGGCATCAACCATTACAAGGTCTATGTCTGCAATGCCCCTTTTCTTCATAGCTTCTCTAAATGGGGGAAAATCTTTAACAACAGCTTCACATTCTGCATACTCCATAGCATCCTGAAGATGGATAAAGTAGAACATTACGGAATTGAAAATTGCAACTTATGACATAAAAAGTAAATAAAGTACAAATATGTAAAGACTAAAGATCCCGAATCATTTGAATTTCAAGATTATGATCTGATCTTTTATTCAATACTTAATATGGAATTCTCATTCATAAACAAATGAAAAATGTAAGGACGTTGTTCCTGTTGATATAACATATTCCATGTAAGTTTCTCAAACTATGCAAAATTTCTTAGAAGCAAAACCCAATTACTAGGACAGTAAGTAATTAAATTGGTTTCAAATACTAAAACTAGTATACAATGGTAAGAAATGGAGTCAGAAGCCATGAGGACGAAAGAACATACCATTGGAGGCTGAACATCTGGAACAACCTGTGATGAAATTACTTTTCCACGGTGATGACCTCCTCGAGTTACTGCATTTACTTGTGATAATTCAACAATCCATATACTAGTCTCATTTGTCTTCTTATTATAAACAACAAGTCTAGCGCGTCTTGGAGGGAGTTTACTGGGAATTGTTGCCCCTCCTTTAGTTCTAGGAAGTAATGATGGTTGAAAAGGTGGGAAGAAATAAGCATCTGCCAGTGCAACGACATGTTTATCTGGTTCCAACAAAACTACTTCGATAAAGCGCATACTGTCTCTGAGCTATAAGATATAAAGACAATTGAGGGAAAAAATAATCATTAGGGACTACTGCTTCAAAATACGTAGGCTCAATTTTAATTATCTGTACAAAAATGCGAATACATATTTTAATTAAACATGTCATAGCATAGTTAACCTCAGGAGTTGCTCCAGCTGCCCTCACAGTTGCCATTGCCACAGAGATTTCGGCTGCAGATAAAGGGTCCAAAGGGTGGCTTGATTGAGTCCTAGCCATTGTAGTTGTTCCTGTTCAACGTTGCAACAAGCAGTATAAGAAATCACGCAGACATAAACAAGTGGAAGCAAGCAGAACAAAATGTGGAACTTGAGATAAACCCTAACAGGAATACATCAGCGGTCTAACTGTCAAAATACTTTCACAGTTCACACCAGTTGCTTGTGAAGTTCTGATACAAAATCCAATATGCTGTCCTCAGGTAAATAAGCATCTATATTAAGCAATTTCGAGAAGCTGTTAGCTACGGGCAAGACTTTCTTCTTTTATTTTAAACTGATTCATTAAACTAATTGGCAAAACATAGAAGCTGAGCATAGAGCACAGAGCAAAGAGAGAAGGATAAAATTTGTCACTTCTATTGCCTTTCTAGTAGAAGTGTAATGGAAACAAAGAGGTTAGTAATCAGTAAAATTCAATGAAAAAGATGGATACACAAATTACAAAATAAACGCTGCAATGGATGAATATGGGAAGGTGGTTGTATTGCACCATTCAGTGAACACAAATTTAAAATTTTCCCCAAACAGGAATAGACTTGAGAACCAAATCAACGGTGTAGTGTCCATTTTTATTATGAAGCAAAACTTACGTACCTAGAGACATGCATGCACACATACTTCTTGGAACTCAAATATAAGAAAAAATAAGTAAGGTATGATAGTTTAAAATATAAGTAAATTTTAATTGATTTAACTCTATTTAATGAAATCATTTTTAAAATATTTTTTATTTAATTAAAATTTTATTTTTAATAATCTTTTTGATTCTCATGAGATCAATCACAGGACTTTTAAAATAGAGAAAAAGCATTTCTATTTAAAATAATTTTTCATCAAATTTAGGTCTTTCATCAATTAATATGAAGGATGATTTAAGAAATAAATTTTATTTTTTAAATAAGATTAAAAAATAAAATTAATTAAAATTATTAAGCGTGAATAAATTATATTTGAGAGGAAGTAGATATACAGACACCAAGTGCATATAATACAATAAGAATTGATAACTTAAGGGTCAGTTTGGAATTATTTTAGTTATAAGTTTCAAAATAAATTAAAATAACAACTAATTTTTTTTAAAATTAATTTTAATTTTTAGTTTCAAAACAAATTTATTTTAAAAGTTTTCTATTATATTAAAATGAATTTGAGAATATATTTATAAGATAATCACAATAATAATAACGATAATAATGATAATGATGACACTAATGTTTATAATAATAGTAATAATATCAATTTTGTTGGTTATGATTACATTAATAATGATTATAGTACTAGTATTGTCAATGATTATAATTATAATTTTAATAAAAATGATAATAATCATGACAATGATAGTAAAAATAAAAATATGAATAAAAATAATGAAAAGATTGTTATTAAAGGTAAAAAAAATATTTTTAAAATTAAAAATTAAACTTATAATTTTTTAAATTTTAAAATTAAACTAAAAATTATTTTAACTTTATTTTTACCAAATATATTTTGTTTTAAAAATTATATTTAAAAATTAAAAACTAAAAATTTAAACCACTTCAAATAGGCCTTAATTTTTTATAAAGTGAACAATTATGTTCCATTTTCTGTTTTCTTGTCTCGTAGATAGCAAGAGACTAATAACTTTTACACATTTCCTAAAATATCTTTGTATTTATAGGGGCATAATTGTTTATTAATAAATAAAACATTTGCCTTCTCTTCACTTTCTTTCATGTTTCTCTCACACTAAACCGTTAAAATCTATCTTTTTTCTCACATCTTTATTTGTACCTAGATTGTCTTTATCCATCTTTTATCCTTCCATTTTCTTTTTCGCACGAAACAAATCATAAAGGCACTTCTCCGAGATAGAAATAGAGGGCACTAGCTTCTCACACATCAGGACTCTTTGTGTGTATCAGGCCAATGGAAGACACATCCTCAAGGAGAGAATGTAAAGAAGAACGTTCAAATAATTCGAACTTTTAAAAAATAAGCTCGTCTATCCCCTTCGGTTGAAAACCAACTCCGAGAAGTCTTCATACTCATTACTCTAATGAGAATCGAATAAGCCATATGGCAGTTATGAAGTAAGAAATTGTGTGAATGCTGGGAGCTTTATTCCTAGAGATTGCTGAATGCTCTCGAAAAGGTTTGGGCTTAACTATCAAACGGGGTCAATGTCTAGAACTTGTGCTTCCGAAAGTGTGAAGTCAGTTTTACAAAGTAATGATAGATAAAACAAAAAACTGCTTCATAAATTCCACAACCATTAAATACTATTAAATTATCTGTTACGCCAAAAGATAGTCAGATCCATGTCTACGGCAGAGGGTAAATATGCATACTAAAATAAAAAATTTACATTTTGAAAAAATATGAACAGCATCTAATCTTCCACAGAAGGAGGAGTATATGACATTGCTAAGTAGACAGTGCTGTAAACATGAAGACAGCAACTAATGGGGCTTGCTCCTTCATATTGACCAATCACAGTGGTACAAGGACGCACCATTTCTCCGCCACAAAATATTCCAGACACTGGCACTCCTGGAAAATTCTCCAAGAAAGGGGAGCTATCAACATTGTGACGTCCAAAAAAGGATTCACCACGGCCGTAACAAGCAAAAATAAGACCTCCAAAAACATCGGTAGCATTGTCTCCATCACCCTTGGAACTATTAGAATTTCTTTCCTGCTTAATATTCTTGAGGGCATCATGGACCTTGGTTACTGAAGCTAAGGCAGTATTAGGATCTGAATAGTAGAACTGAAAGAAATCTCCTGTTTTTATGCCAATGCCATCAACATATAGATACTCTTCATCTCCTCTGTCCAAAACATGAAAACTTAGCCTTCACTTTTAAGAACAGGGTTGTTTACAATATAACCTGCTTGCTTATAATAAAAGGGGGGAAGGGTAGGGAAATAGGGGTCTCTTAAGAAGAAGGACATCGCATGGCCATGAGCTTCATAATGCCAATGGTAACAATTTCGCCAGAGGCTCTGGTGAACCTTTGATATGTTTTTAAAGGCCAAGGATTGCAAGTAGACCAATGATTTTACGAGAAAGAAGGGAAACAAAATTGATTGTCTACTGGGTCATGTCCAAGCCACAGGAAAAGAAACCAAATATAATAACTTCAAATGACTGTCACAAAAGCTAACCAATTTCATTTCAATTGTCAAGCATCCTTCTTTTTTCTGTTTGCGCACAATTTTTATCAAAATATTTTCAAAAGAATTATTTAAATAAAAATAATACCATCTATCACAAAAATAGCTTATAGTTTCAATTATCTTCAAAAGTTGTGTCCGTATTTCATTCTGGATAGAATCAATGTCACATAGGATAGCATAAAAAGAATTCAGAAAAACATGCATGCATGCATGTCTTTGTTCAAAGAACTTGAGTTCCGAGTAACAATACACCAAACAACAATGATTGCTTCTAGTTCCATACACTCAACATCCAATCTGAAGTACAAATATGATATAACTATACTCTTTGCCAATCCTGCCATGGTTTATCAATATAGCACATGATTCTCTAAAAGGGTAAACCAAATTTTCAAGACAGACATTAAATGTTCAACGATTCACTAAATTTGTAAATTTAGACTACTATACCTTTTAGTTGATTGATCTGCTTATAAGCAACTGTAATTCATCACCTAATATTCAAACTAGCTAAACCAAAATTAATATCAGCTGTTGAAAATGACAAAGTAGATGGAATAATGGGATTATTATAAACTATAGCATACTAAAAGGTAGTTGAAGCAAAATACCTTCCTACCAATTCAGTCTTTTTTAAAAACAAAATTAAATTCTTCAAACAAATCCAGAGAATTAGAGAAAAATTAAAATTGATGAGGAAGTAACATCTACACAAGAGTAGTTTTATATCATACCCCACAACTCCATGATATGCAATACAAGTTCTTGGCATTGGCTTCTCTGCTCCGGTGGAGAGTTTCCGATGTTTAATTACTCCAATGTACAAATCAGGAGACTCAATATGATTGTCCACCTGCCACATTTTTTAAAGTTTAGAAAATAAAAACCATATATAGGAAGAAATGGAAAAAAAAAATAAACACAAGCACAAAATATATATCAAATTAGTTTTACTACTAAAAGTTGATATGAAGTTTTACAACCAAAGAAAAATAATAACTAGCATATCAAATTTAATACCCAAGTGCGTCATGACATTATCCATGACCCATCATGATCAGTAATCATAAACACATATAGATTGTTACTGCTTCAAGAACAATATACTAACAAAATACAAGAAAACCAGCCAGGTAATAGCCTGGGATTGTTTAGATGCTCAACTAGGTTATTTGCTGTTGACACAAGGAAGTTTTTATCTTCAAATTCCTCCAAACAATTTTCAAAATCATGTTGAGCTATTATGTTAGCATCACCATGGAAGTTCAAGAAAAGAAAATAGTTAAGATAGAACGCAATAAAATGATGGTTTTATTAGAAAATACCAAATACCTAATTAGTTACAATCTATCTACAGTAGAGTAATAGTTAGAACAATTAGTGAGTTGGAGCGGTTTGAAGGTTGGTTTTGGCTTTAAATGGGAGGAGCCATAGAAGGGAGTGGCACGCAGAGTTGTTAGCAATGAGAAAACAAAGCAGTGGCTCAGTTGTAAGGGAAAACCCTTGGAGGAGATATCTCTCCCTTTTCTGATAGGTATTCGATCATCAATTAAGATTTTTTCTTTTTGATTCTTTCTTTGGTACATTTCCCTTTTCTTATTTGTGGCTTGAAACAGGTTTCCACTTGTTCAATTTAGATTAGTAATGGGAAGTTTCAAATATGCCACCATACTCCAAAAGAAGATAACATTCCTAATTCATAATATACACTTCAGCATCATAATTAAAGAAATAATCAGTTACAAATCCATTAGAAAAAAAACAGTTTATATCAATTCATTTTCTAGTTTTGGGCATTTATTTCTTATGGCATTAGTTTGATCAATAACTTAGGAGAGAGAGGGGTTATCATTGGGATTTGTCATCTGAGTGGGCAGGGAGCATCCCTGAGGAGCATTGCTCTGGTTGTGTTGTTAAACCTTTTTTTTATCAGATAATACTCCTCTTCACTTCCTTTCAGTTCTTAGTCTCTAACAGAACCACACCAGAAAAACTAACCGTTGTAGTTGGAAAACCCAATGCCTTATAAACCCCACACTAGAAACTAGAATCCCATACTTCCAACATTGTACTCAAGCCCAATACCCAGCAATTGGATTCTAACAAACAACCACTTGCAAATTTCTTTATAAGGATATTTTATCTATTGGGTGAAATCAGTATAGTGGTCATTCTTTATAAATAACTTTTGACTAGTTTTTAATAATTTAAACTTAATTTTTCCTTAACAAAATGAATTTGTACTTTTGCCAAAAAAATGTCCAAGTAGTTGCGCACCAAATTGTTGATATCAAGTAGAATACTCTGACCGTCAAGAAGTTCTTGTCGCCCTTCCCTGCGAGCAGTTAGCCATGTTGAACAATCAGTGTTGTTTGATTTAACTGAGGCTGCCTTGTATCTGGGACCCACAGTTGAAACACCATTTGACAATGCAACATGAAACCTAATAGTTCCTGCAGTGAAATCAATTCATAACACAGACAAGTAACTCGTAAAAAACTGCAATAAACAAATTAAAATATAAAACTTGTAAGTGTAATATCATGTCATATGACTCTGGAAACAACCATAATTGTAAAATAATATACAAGACAGACTACTATTCAACTTGTTCACACATATAAAGGAAGCACAAAGAAGAGGCGGAAGCATGATAAAGAAAAAAGAAAATTGGGTTGTAGAGTAGTATCTTTTTAGACTAGTGGCACCTCTCCTATGATTCATGGATACTCCAAAATTGGTGACTTATTTGTATCCACTATTGATACTGGTATGATATGCCAGCATTTGTATTTTTTACATGGCTCCCTCCTTCCTCCCTCCCTCTCTCAATGTGTGCATGTGAATACCCACAAACCATCTTTCTCAAAGCATATTATGACTCTTACAATCTTGCCCAGCTCATAATCAATGCACAAAACAAGTGGAGGAATTTAATTTGTTTTTAAGACACATTTGGGTAAACAATTTAATTAAGCTTTTATTCAAAAAGATCTTCTCAAGAGTGTCTAATTCAGCTTCTTTTTGTGTGATAATCACTTATTTTTGACAACTTCCTCAGATAACTTTTAAAAAATAAATAATTACTTTTTTAAATTTAACTTTAACAAACATGAAAGCTTATTCATAAGTTCTATCATGAAGCTCACTGAAATAAGCTGACAACAGCTGATAGAACTCCACAATTATATCACTGAATCTATCTAGTAAATACTGAGGCAAGCCTCATCCAGAGCATAAAGCTCCTACAGAATGTCTTACATGAGACTTTATGCCCTAAATTTCATAATATTACACACAATATCTGATTATGTTAGGATCCAGTTGCAAGGTGTGAGATTTGAGTCCCACAATGGAAGCATGGGATTCTAATCAATGTTATCAATGGCGGATAGCGGAACATGGCAGAAGGCCAAAATTCTGCCATATAAGCACACCATTACGCCTTATGGCGCCGCCATAGCGGGCCTCCCTTCACAAATTATCTATGATGGTTGACAAGAAATCCGTCACGCCATTCCGCCATGGCCGCTATTTAACAACACTAATTCTAATGTGCGGTTTATAAGGTCTTGGACTCTCCAACTACAACAGCTACCTTTTGTAGTGTGGTTCTCCCAAGGTTCTTATAAATTGGTATCAAAGCCTTCCACCATGGCTCTAAGTTGTGAACGAGTAGTGTAGGTGGTGACGCTAACATTGCAGTGTTTACCTGGGACTAGTCATATGGCTAGTGCACAACCACCTAGCATAGGATCTGGGGCTGTGGAGTGTGATGGGATGTTAGGATCCAATTACAAGGTATGACGACTTGAATCCCACCTTTGAACTCAGCTTTTGTGGTGTGATTCTCCCAAGGTTCTCATCATATTCCTTACTTTCTAACTTCTATATTGTACAGCATTCCCTACAAAACAGCCATACTCCTAACAATAACTGCTTAATAGCAATTATTGCACTCTACAACAACAATGGAAACCTTATCCCACTAAGTGAGGCCAACTACATGAATCACACAACACCAATAGGCTCAGTTAAAAGCCAAACTCTCAGAGATCTTATTTACTATGAGATCCCTTTTAACAACTTCCTCCAATGTCCTTGGTCTCCCTCAACCCCTTTTTACAGGGCTAGAAACCATGCAAGCTACTCTCCTCATTGGTGCTTTTGATGGCCTTTTTTGCCTCTATCCATACCATCTTAACCAATTTTTATCATCTTTTCTTCAAATAGGCGTCACATCAATATCTCCTCATATACAATCATTTTGTATCCTGTCTTTTCTTGTATGACCACAAATCCACCAAAACATTCTCATCTCTCCTATTACCCCACCTTTTTACTCTTGTCCAATTAAAGCACAACATTGACTATCATAGAGTATAGCATCTACAGTGAGTGATCCATGTTTGGGATTTCAACAAGTTTTATGTTGACTGCTAAGGGCCTAACCCAACCCTCCTTTATCCAGGTTTGTACTCGGAGTTAGTTAGTTAGTGATTACACTCTTGACTCCACATTCTGAAAATTACTGTCATACCTGCCACTACTAACAATTATTTCCCTCCATGTTATTGCATTCTATACCCATGCTTGGAGTAAACTCTCCAAATGAGTGTTTGTTTAGACTTGTATCCTCCACTTATCTTCCATTTTCAATCATGTCTATCTAGGCCTCATAATCCATCAACACCCAAGCCTTTTCCCACTAGGTGAGGTCTATTACATGGTAAACAATGTCATAATGTTCGGTCGTAAATCATGTCTATACACAAATGATTTGAAATCCTTCTTAATTGTTTTGCCAATAATTCTTTTCTCAATCTCCCTTTAGATCTAGTAGCTGGGCTACCTTCCATCTAATCTACTGTTCTTGTTGGGGCTTTTACAGTTCTTATACTATGCATATTGTATTGTATTGGATACTTGCATGCACACATACTTATGCAACATAGCACTTCCCCAAGTACCCAATGGGCTGTGGTGTTTCAAGGGGTTCAATTTCACACCCAGGTCCCAGTAGCGCCCCCCCCAAATAAGCAACAACAAAACCAAACTGTAGGTTTTAAAGAAAACAAGCAATGAAAGCAATTTCATTATTAGCCTCTATCCACTTTCAAGAGAGCAAAATAAAGGATGTTTACAGACATGTCTAATCAAACTTGAAGGGAATCCTCACTTGTCTTTTCTTAAAACTTATTTGATTATCAATATATTTTTCTCCAGCATAAAGTATATATATTCGTGAAAGTTCAACGTTGTCACCCCTAAGATTCTTCGAGGAATAAAAGAAAATACATTCCTTATCCATGAAATAGGACAATATGAACAGTAGGAGTTAAATGAATAATATCATGCATCAGGTGGCAAAGGCTACCAAAAACATAACAAGACGTACCCAAAGACCTGTCTCTGTCCTGAGCAAATACAAGAGCAACAGCTTCTATGTTTCCTTTTTTACTACAAATGATTCTAGAATCATTCCCACTTTTGTGTACAAAGTCAAATGAGCCTCTCTCATCACCCACAATGACTGTATCCATAGGCATGGCATAATCTGAAATAAAACAACACATCATTTTAGAAAAAAGAAAATGAAAAAAAGCACAAGCCTGTAGCAAATGGGTGTAAATTGAAGTGATGCTCTCAACTACAGACCTAACACAGCAGTATAATACAGTTGCCCCATCAAAATTCAAGTATCAAATTACCATTTATGTATCCCATGGACATTTTGAAACAAAATATTTTCGTGAAAGCAGGCAGCAATATCTTTAAGTAAAATAAAACAGTGTATATAAACCCTAAGAAATCATTTCCTTCCTTACTCTTTTATCACACACTAAAAATGAGGAGATAATCAAATAAACTTCTTAAACCCCAATTTCCTCGTATTCTTTTCCTGATGAAGTAAAGGGTAAATGAGAATATGAAGCAAAAGCATAACTAAGAATAACAACAGGTATAACAAAATATATGCATATAAGCATCACTCACCCAATTTCTCCAGAACCAATTTCATGTCACTGCTTGTTTCCTATGCAGCCAAATCAGAGTGTTAGGAACAGAAGCATGAATGAAATAAATAATGAAAAAATTAATAAAATAAATTAAAATTCGTAAATAAGTGTGCAGCTATGAACTTACTCCAAACAATATAATTCCAACAGGGAATGGGCGACCAGAGACAGAAGCTGAATATTCTTTAATGTCCTTTATAAAATTATCAACCCATTGTGCTTGAGATGCCTGGTGTCAATAATATGTAAAGCATAAACCAAATCCTTATTTTAATTTAAATATTCAATATAGATTGTTATAGTCAAAAGATGCAAAAGGGTGCATTCCGTGCAACTAAGGAGCTGAGGTGAGGCAAGAGCAGTGCCTCTTGCTGGTTAAACTAGACACTTCTAGTGCCTTACATGCCTTTTTGGTTCAGAGTTCAGACAAGCATGACTATAGCATCTCATTTACAAATATGAAAAACCCAAAATACTTGGCCATCTAATATGCTAACTGCGATGCTAAAAGAGGTTCAAATAGTCATAATGTTAGTATTTGGGACCACTCTGTTTTATAAATTGTGTAGTTAATAATATGGAAAAATCAATGCAAGACAGTCAAATATTTACTGTTATATTCATTTTATATTCTTCAGTGAGACATCTCTAGCTTGGATTGTACAAGTATTCATTTTCAAAATGTCTTACTATTTCATGTTACATATTCATTTTCTGAGAATGCACAAATCTAAATTCTCAGAGGGAATTTACTACCTTTGTTGGCCGTCGCAATGACACTACTTCAACTTTTAATCCAGGCAAGTATCCAACAGTCAAAACTAAGCCTTCATTAGTAAACCTTGTATATGATTCCTCTCCAAAGCCACTAAATAGGGCACCCCATTTGACCTACATAAATCACCCTGCGTTTACTCGAGTTCAGCTTATCTCTAGCACAAAACAAAACAAAATCCAAATCCTACCTCTTTAAACTCATCCGTAAGAGCATCCCTTCCCATAATACCATTTGCCACGGTGACAATAACTGGAATATTGGATCCCAACGACTGTCTAATCTGCAACATAATCATCAAGTCAATTGCATAATATACACAACAAAGCAAAAAATAAAATGGGTTAAATGTGATTTTATTCCTATAAATATTGAAAATTTCGTTTCTAGTCTTTTATTTTTAATAGTTAGTTTTTGGTCCCTCATTTTATAAAATGTGTCAAAAGTAAATTCAACCTAAAAAAAAATGATAAATCAATCCACCACCGACAGAACATGATAAAAGAAAACTGAGTCAACTTGATCATAATCAAAGCCAACCTATCCAAAAACAGCAATTGAAAATAGAGGAACTAAAAAGGACTTTAGTTTATAGGTACTAAAAGCATATTCAACCCAGTAAAATAAAATAAAAGAGAAGTTAGGTGTTAATTCCTTACAAGGCAGAGAGTCTTGGCAGTGTTGAATCCAGTTCCAATATTGGCGATAGCAAAATGGGGTCGAATCGGCTCCGACAGAACCTTGTGAACAACCTCGTTGACAGCATCCTGTTGGAGGGTACAAGGTTAACCGACGTGGTCCCATGCTTATTAGCGAACCCTAAAAGCGTGAAATTAGAGAAAGAAAGAGACTTACAGGGAGCAAGGGATTGAGAGAAATGGCGGAAGAGAGTTTGGGACGAGAGAGGATGCGATTGCAGAGAGAGTTCCATGATTTGCTGACGCAAGCTGCGGAAGCGAAGGGTAGGGCAGGAAGCCTGGCTAGAATGTTCTGAAGAAGGTCATCGTTCAGCATACTCAAGCTCGTGTTCCCATCGCTTGAAGCTTTTAGCTTCGTCCTCGATGTTCGCGACGATGACGACGATGCCTTCCCCATTGCAGTTGAATACCACACCACCTACGCGAACACGCTCGAACAAAACGCACTGGGAAGGAAACGGCAAAACATTTCCTTGGGCCTTGGCCCAACACAAATTTATTACTTTTTAGAGTTTAATTTTTTTAACTTAAAATAAATATTTATGAAATAAGTATTTTTTTAAATATACTTTAAAATAAGAAGTTAAAAAAACACATAAAAAATTAAAAAATTAATT
>JAMLFT010005919.1:0-16823 GCA_026544285.1 Pachyrhizus erosus
ATATATTAATTTTTTATGTTATTTTTTCTATCAAATAACCAACAAAATAATCACATTTTTTATTCATTTTCTTTTCTTTTGTGTAAACTATAACATAGTATTTCTAACATTTTACTAATTAATCACTTAAATTTATTGAAAATAATAAAATTTTGTGCAATTGTATTCTTTATTAAATAAACTTTATTCATGATTTTATAATTTTAATTAATATTTTTTTTTACTTCTAACACTCTTCTTTTAGAATACAATGATAATTACCTACATACAGGGATTGCAATTTATGGAGAATAACTTGCTACTAGTAACTATTCTACATTGTATAAATATTTTAAAATATAAAATTTAAATAAGTATTTTAAAAGTATAAAAAACAAAATATAAATATAAAAATAATTAAGAATGATAATAAAACTTTATATTAATGTATAAAATTTTATTTTATATTAATATTTAAATTCTATTTGAAGTCCAATTAATTTTTTCTCATTGAGTTGATATATTTTTAATAAAGTGACATCTTTAATTGAAACTTCAAATTTGATTGAAACAGCGAGTTTGATCAAAAGACAAAGATATCTAATTATTTATGTCAATAACATTTTAAATTTTAGAAATAAAAATATTAGATTAATTTATAGAAAATTATAATTTTATGTTTTATTAAATATTTTATTGTGAATAGTATTCATTAAATAAATTTAAAGGTTAATGATCAAATTAAAAAAGTAAAGATCGTTGAGTGAAGAATTAACGAAAGAATTGACTTGATATACATTTCAGAAGTAATAAATTGAAAATTGGGGAGGATCGGTATAGTGTGAAAAAATAATTATGCATACAAAAATTTACTGTTTAAGCATAAAAACTTAATTTTGTAATATAATTATAAAATTTAGGTTCGATGCACTATCATGCACCATATGTGCCATAAATGTAAATAAATAGTCATGTGATTTTTGCACATTATAATCTAACAATTTGTGTTTAAATTGGTCAGATTAAAAAATAATTAAATACGTAGTTTAACAAGAATAAATTTTATTAAACTAAATAAATGTATAATGTTTTAATAAATGCTGTTTGAGCCTTACATAAGGCTTTATGGGTGGAGAATTTTTAAAAAATAATATAAAACAGTAAATAGTTTGGTAAAAAAACAGGGTTAACTTTAGCGGGGCAAATGTGATGAGTGTTATTATTTGAAAGTAATATTAAGTGATATAAAAACATTTTAATATGTATTGGATTCTGTTGTTTTTAAAATTGGGCTGATGACTGAATGAAAAAAAGTGTAATTTTAATTTTAATATATTATTAATATAAATACTACCAATTAATTAAAATTTATTTTAGATATGATTTTTAAAAATAATAATTATAAAATAGAAATGTATATGAGTTAAGTTGGATTGATTTTGATGAGAAAATCCATTATTCAAAATAATATATATATTTTTAGTTAAGTTGAGTTAATTTCATGTATTTTTTTATGAAAATTAAATTAATCAATTCAATTAAATTTTAGTTTGGTTTTATTTGAGTTTTTATTTTTGAAAATTTGTTTAAAGGGTTTTATATTTTTAATTTTTTGTTGACATTTCAAATGATTTAACATTCAGTCATATAAAAAAATTAAATCTATTTCATTACCAATGAGCAACACAAAAACAAAAATAAAAACTAAAAAAATGTTAAATAGATAGTTCTAAAAATTTAAATAATCAACAAAATAGTAAGTGTCTTATCATGAAATACATCTGGACACATTCAAATTAACGTTGAATGTAGAACCAACAAAATGAGTTGAACCAATTGTTTCAATTTGAATTTGTCTTATAAAATATAAGGTTATAACTTTAAATTTTGGATCTAAATTAAATGTGAGTATTTTTAATTTGAACTAATCATAACTCAATTTAAAATGATTTTTTAAACTTTTTAACTTATTATAATTCATAATTTACGTTGAGTTGGATAACTTGTTTAACAAAAAAATATAAGTGTTGGATCTTTAAATTAATGCGTTCATCATACAAATAAATAAGTCATAGTGGCGTATTTTATTTTCTATTTTTCCCTTTTCTGTTTCCATTTGCAGGATTAGGGTTGGAGGGAAGCTTCTTAGCTACAATTCTATCTTATCTACCATTTTATATTTCAGTCCATTAATCATTTTTTTGACTTGTGAAAGACAAAAGGAAATCACACCGAGACAAGATTTGAGGTTGTGCGTATGGAGAGGACACGTAACGAAATCTCCGCATGATGTGATGTGAGTTGTGTGGGAGGGTTCAATACCCAATTTCCACGTTACCACCTTGGATGCCATAGACATGGTGCCAAATTAATGAAGCCAAAAACGTTTTCCACCGCAACTGTTATGCATATAAATAACCCACCCATCATAAAACCCCAACACGCTTCCCTCATTCAATGTTAATTAATGTTGACATTCAAATGACGGAAGACAAAATAATTCTTTTCTCATCATCCATCCTAAAACAAAAAAAAAATAAAAATGTAGAAAAACGATTGTTGATCAGATCGTTTTAAGGCCAAATTTCTGATTTGTTTTAATTTATTTTTCTGGTTTTTTTTAAAAAAAAGAATTTGGATTTAATTTTAGGACAAGTTCATCTACCTTAATCATCATAGAAATAGTTGATAGTAGGGCCATCAGTTTGAAATAAAAAACGTCAAAGAAGGCAGTCTTGATAATCCTATGAGTTAGTTAGTCTTATAATAATAACATGACTAACTCCTCAAAACATGACATTTAATAAGAAATACATACTTATCGTAATTCGAAAGTAACACCTGTTGCAAACTAAAAGTGTACACACATGACACATGAAGAAGCCATTTATTTAAAGGAGAAAGTAAAAATAATAATAATAATGTGTTTTGCCCTTGAAATAAACATAGGAGAGGAGAATTATATTTTGAATTATTGTAGGACATGACAAGGAATG
Source organism: Pachyrhizus erosus (assembly GCA_026544285.1). Classification (NCBI taxonomy): domain Eukaryota; kingdom Viridiplantae; phylum Streptophyta; class Magnoliopsida; order Fabales; family Fabaceae; genus Pachyrhizus; species Pachyrhizus erosus. The sequence goes on from JAMLFT010005919.1 coordinate 2,976, forward strand.
GAGAGATGTTGACCCATCTAGCGAAACCAAAGACAGGATGGAAAGTGTGGTGGTAAACAGGAAGTAACACAAAAAAAAGAAATGTACACTGTTTCATTTATCCTTTATAACTTTCTGTTATATTCCAAAATGGCACTAGCCAGAATCCCCGGTGTGTCTTTTGTGACGAGTGGCACAGCACTTTTTGTTCGTCGCACATACTAGAATGAACTGTACTGGGTACTGGGTACTGGGTACTAGGTACTAGGAACTGGCTTGTTACGTACTACATACCCGCGCATATAAATATAAGTGTGTCTGTCGGCTATTACTTACGCATTGAATTGGGGCTATCAGTTTTGGGGGGAAAAACAGAGCAATGGTTTGTGAGGATTCGTCATTGCAAACTGCTCCATCATCGGAGCTCTTTAAAATCGCCTCGTCTTCTTCTTCTGCCGAATCTAACTTTCGCCAACTCGATGATGCATTCCTTCAGGTTTATCACTCTCTCTTTCACTGTTATTCATTTGTTTTGATGGCGGCTTTGTATTGTGATTTTTGTAATTGTAACTGATTGTATTGTTTCCGCTTTTAGAATCGGATGATTGATTGGCAAACATTGGAAAAAGGGAATTATATCTTCTTTTTTTTTTCTTCTAGTTCTTGTGCTATCATAGATTGACGTTGTGCCCTGTGACATTTACTTTTAGTTGAATATTCGGAATCGGGGATTGACACTGTTTGGATTTGCATCATTGTATATCCAGATACATTGCATACTGATTTTGTTGTCTATCAAGTGTTGGCTCTACGGTGTTTATGTACACTATTGTGCAGAAGTCCTTCGAACAGGGCAGAGGATAGGAGATGTTTTGTGTTCTCATAAATTTTATCGATATTTAATGGAATTCTTAAATTTTATCGATATTTAATGGAATACGTTTTGAGCTGATAAGTTAGGTAACTACATAAAAATGGGTGGATAGAATTTTGTAGGTGAGAAAATGAAAAGTGATGCATTAATGAGCTTCTCTGGCTGTTAATGCTTGAGAGATATCCCTAGTTACAGCCACTTGATACTGGTAGAGAATTTGTGGGAAAATATAACTCCATTTTTCTGAATAATCCGAATGAAGAAAAGATTGGAATAGACTGATGTGATAAAAGTTTTATACACTGCAATTCAGTTATGCCATATAATTGAACACTGTTAACTTTTATATTATATTTACTTTAAAAATCAAATTTAGGATAATTTCTCATTGTTTGATAGAGTAAAAATTTTTGTACTTCAATGTATCAAAACTAAACTAAAAAAAGAAACATCTCATGCTTATTCATGGAGGAGCTTTCTATTCTTCAATGTGGAATTTGGGGTGGTAATGTTGGTCTCGACTCTCCTCGGTTGGCAAGACTGCAAACTTCAGATTTTAAACCATGTAAAGTTGAAAGTTGAATCAACTTCTTCATTATATGTCTAACGAATAAATACACGCAGATATAGAAGTTGCTAGAGAAACACATCATCAAATATTAATCACTAGAGAATCATAATTGTTTTTCTTCTTCTGGCTATGAGACATGATCAGTGGTTCTCTGGTTCACTGTTCGTCTATGATCTTACATTTTATATTATTATAGGTTGCTTTCTTTCCCTCTTCCTTGTCACTATTTTTTAGATGATATATTCGTTATTGCCGAGGCTAATCTTTTTTCCAATTTACAGACTCAAACGAGAATTTGGTTAGGAGAAGTATTGCAGATAAGACTAGATGAGCAACACATTATATCAGAACTACTTGCTGATGGAGAATTGCTGTACGTATATTGATAATATGATTGATGGACAATTTTGTTTTAAATTTTATTTTTTATGGTTATTATTGCCGTTAATATATTAAGCTCGAGATATTCTGAAAAATAATTCATAATATATTATGTTTACATCTAGTCTATTAGAAATTAAAAGCAACACTAAACATGCTAATAATCTTAATAAAAGGCAGACTAGATTATTCTTTTTGTTCGATTAATTTTGGGTAGTAGATAATTAAAACTAGTAATAATTTAAATAGTTAAATTAAAAGTTTTGAAGATAACACTTAATAGAATTTGAGAAAAAACATTAATGAACGACTAACATTAATGAGAATTTTACCACCTGGATGGAAAGTAGTAGAATTGGAGAAAATCTTTTTGTGGACCTATCTTCTTGTATTTTTTAAGGAAAATATTTTTTTTCTAAAATTAAAAGATTAAAAGACGTGTTTGAAAAATTATAATAATTATGTATGTTTTTTCAGAAAAAAAAAAAACCGTGAAAAATATTTTAATACTTCTTCGATAAATTCAAAATAATAGTTTCTGAAAAAAAATAACACCATAAATTTATTTTTTCAAATATAAACAAATCAGCCTTTTTCGATTACTAACATTCATTGGTGAATAAAAGTCATTGTGCTATAATTCCATTATATGTTGAATTTCTGAAGATATTGGTAAATCCTAAATGTTGTTATGTTTTATTCCAGGGAAACCTACATGTTCAAATCAACTCCTTATGAAAGAATTTGATTTTACCAGAATATAAATTGAAGAGCGAAATTTACTTTGTCTCTTTTAAATGGAAATTAAAGGATGGACTACTTTCATGTTCTGAGTAGAGTTTAACTCCATTAGGCATTACACAAGAAGCTCTTGCTTTGGCATTTTACATTGCTTGGAATCTGAATATAGCTTAATTGGTTATCAGGTTTCAAGTGTCAAAACTGGTGTGGAAATTGCTATTGGCAAAGCATATGGAACTAAGGCATATAAAAGCATACAAAATCCAGCCATTTGCTTCTAAGAAGAACATCACGAGATACAGACCTTATTCTAATGTTGATTCATTTCTGAAGGTAAATGGTTTGATCATCACATCTTTTTCTTTTTGACAAATTAAGGGAACAACTATTATATATTTATATTTTCCTTTCAACTTTAAGAGAATATAGTTAGAGTACTTTTTGAAGTGATCGCACAGATCAATGACATTTATTACCAGAATATAGTTAAATTACATTCTCATTATTGTTCTGATACCAGTAATTTTCGTTGAAATTTCATTTGAATTTAGAGGCACGTGGTTGTGTGGAAAATGACACTGGATTTGTAATCTGAATCCGAGTTGAAGTGCAGTTCCAGGGATGTTTATACTTATGAAGTTCTGCTCGACCATTCTTTAGTTCTTCCTTCCCCTTTCAATTGTGTTCAGAGTCTCTCAATTATGGATGGCTTATGGTCTTCTGTGTTGTTGTAATGTTCTGTATTATTGCTTGAATTGCACCTCCTTGACTATTTCTAATAATACTCATGACAGGAAGTGCAAATCGACTGTTACAACATTTAAATTTAATTTGAAATCTGTATGTTATGCTGATATTGACTTATTGAAATAGTATGAAAATCTCTTGATGTAAGCATAGGAATACAAAAACTCAGAAACATTATTTTTTTTATTTATATTTCCAACTTTTGAATGATGTAAACAGATAAAAGTAACTAGATATCTAAGCAATCTCGGTATCTTTTAATTTGCAGATTTGCAAAATTTTGGGATTGACTGGCGTTGACCTCTTCTCTCCATCAGATGTAGTTGAGAGAAGAAATACTCGAAGAGTTTGTATGTGTATACGCTCTTTCTCCAAAAAATCAAGATCTATGAATATAAATGTAAGAAAGTCCCATAATATTCCTCACAATCTTAATTTACTTGCCCATGCATTTTACTCTCTAAATAACGGTTTTTTGCTAATGTAAAAAACGTGGTGACAGGTTCCAGATTTTGACATTGTGACCTGTATGGTGGCCATGCCTAAAGATTTGGTTGGATGCATGCGTAGAAGCATAGAGCTATCGAACAGCACCCTTGCTGATTCCTCTGGTAGCTATTACTTACAAAAACATTCAAGAAGAAGATCTAGACAGGTTTGTCTATGAATTCACTAATCAATCAAAACAAAACATTTCAGTGCTATGTCAATGAACGTTTGACTCAATTAGCATCAGCCTAATTCTTTTAAGACTCGGATGTGATAATAATGTCTGACAGTCTGAGGTTTAATTCCCCACCAATCCACTTATCCTCTTGTATCCAAGTGTTTTCCATCCAATTTAATCCCAAAAGAATAAGTAAATAAATTGCCAACTAGTATGCATTTATGTGAATTTCATGTGCTGTACCCTGTGCTTCTACTTCTAACAAATCGTTTTGCTACTTGTATCTCTAAAGCATGATGCTTCTGTAGGGTTACCCCGTTACAGGCTCCACCAAAGACTACGAGACATATCCAGATCAATCCGAGGGCACAGAAAACAAACATCTAGTGCTTCAATTTGATGACTTACATACTGATGACTTATATGATTATACATCAGACATAAACTACAACATAGCCTCTCCAATGGTTGAACATGTTTATTTACCCGAAGATTTAGATCAATTGGGTATCCAAAACCAACAGAGAAATGGAATTTTTAATGATGACTTTGAATTGTTATGTTCAATGGATTCATTGCAATATCCTTGCTCCGAGGATATAGAGCACGATTGTGAGCTGACTTGGTCATCATCTCTTAGTGGGGATTTACATACTGACCTTGTTGATATGACATCGCATTTAGATACTAAAATGGAACAAGTCCAAGAAAGTAGGAGGATTATGGACTTCGATTTTGAGAATTTGTCGTTAGGTAGTAATGCATCTGTCATTGTAACTCCTAAGAAAGACAAAACACCAGGTAAAAGGGATCCTAGCTCGCTCACAAAAGATCGAAAGGAACCTGATCTATTTCGTGAAGAAAATAGTACACCAAATATATATCAAAGTGCCAGCTCTCATGGTTCAAATCCAACTCCACAGACTGCTGAAAATGGTAAATTATTTGAAATTGGTGATGACAAGGAGGTTCTGCTAGTAGCTTGCACGAACTGTTATTCAAGGGGAGCGCTGAACTTGGGAGATCAAGTTGATGCAGAGAACAATTTTAAGAATATTGAGTCTTTCAAAATGCACAATGACAAGAATGATCAATGGGACAAGATAAAAGAAGAGCACGGATCTCGAGGCACGGTGAAATGTAGGGAAATGCCATATCAAATCAGTTCTAACGCAGGATGTTCTTATTTTGTAATGAAATTTGAGGAAACCGAGCCTTTATTATATTCTCCTGATTGTTTCTTCTGCAATACTATTTCTCCAGATAGAGTTGTTCCTCATAGCAATGATACTAGCTCAACTTCACCAAAAAAGTTTCTAGCATATGAAGAGAGATATTCTCAAGTTGATTTGGATAATTCTAGTTGCTACCAATCTGAGGAGTCACTGTCCTGTCAGTCTTATTATTTGCCCGAGTCTTGTAAATGGGATCAGAAAGGAAAATGTGCTATAACATCGTATAAAGATGAAAAAAGATCGTGTTTTTCGGAGGATGGCTCACATGAGGAAATTACACCTTGTAAACAAAAAGCTTCTGAAGTCTTGATGTCCACTGTTGTTAAGTTGGACACTGACGGTGAAGAACTAAACATCGACTCTCTGGCTCTGGCCTCAAATACTCTAGCTGTCAATGATTGCGAAATATGTTCCACTCTTGGTGACGATCCCAAAGATTTCTTCAAAGGTGACACAACTCAAGACATTGGAGAGCGAGGTCAGACAGTACTAGATATGCTAACCAATGATGTTGTAGTTCCTGCCAACTGTGATAAAGATATATCACGTCCTGAATCTTACATAAGCTCAAAACTTGAATTGAATGGTGGTCATCAAGCAAGTCAATATGAAAAGGATCCTGTTTATCCTTCAGAACATACTCGTGTAGTGTATATTAAAGTAAGTTGTTTTGACCCTATTTTAGGCATGCTTGTGTTAATTGTTAATCCTTTCCGTTTGTGAATTGAATCTGTTTTGCAATTTTGTTATACAGGAAGAAATAAAACCAGAAGATGAGAGGGTGCACTTCTCAGAAAATTTAGCTGGAACAGAAGAGAGAGGTATAGAAATACCAAAAGCAAAACCTCAAAAGAAGCTACTGTTAAGATCAGTCTTGGGTGGTGCAGCTGCTGTTGGTTTGTTATTCATGGTTATGCACCTAAGGTTTGTGTTTGACCCGCTTTTTGTGCCAGGTAGTGCTGATTCAGTTAGTCCATTGATTTAACTTTTTGGTCTTTTGTTTGATAGGAGAAATGGCGGGGAAAAAGCTGCACAACCAAGTATGACATCTAGTCATAAGGGCAAAGAGAAGATTCAGAAAATTTCTACTCGGAAAGTAAAGAGAAGTACAACAAAAGGGGTTTATCCAGCTGAAAATATCAAGTTAAAGTGACTAGGATTTGGGTCTCTTGTATTCAAATAATGATAATGGTTTAAAAAAAGTAATAGTTTCAACTTTTGAACTTCTCTGGTTACACATTCCAGTTAACTGAAGCTTTATACAGATGGACGAAAATATACAGACATGCTCTGTTTCTTACCGCCAAATTTATAATTAAGGTTTATATATTCAACTTCTAAAAATAAAGTTGTTGAACTTTACATTTCAAAAAAGAAAAATATTAAGAAAATTATTTCACAACGTAATTTTTACAATAAATAAATAAATTCCAAAATAAAATGAATCATATTTTTTAAAAAGTTAAATCAAGTAGTTAAGTAATCACAAAAAAATGTTAAGAATCTTACAATATTTATAATATAATTTAAGTTGATTTTTTTAAATTTTTGTACAGTAAAGTGTTTGACCAAAAGTAAGTATTAATTCTTCTTTTAATTCATGTCCAAGCCGCATCAAGAGATGACCAGGTTGAAAAAAATATTTTATAATTTTGAAAAAGTAAAGGGATGTTTGATATATATTCAATGTGTGTTTAACAAGTGTTGTGTTTTATATACTATTTAATAAGTAATTTTTTTCTTGTGTTTTTATTTCAATAAAAGTCGAATGATAAAAATACTTATATAAACTCTAATGTTTAAATTAAAATTTAAAGTTTAAGTTCTACATTTCATCATATTAGTTTAACCAACCTAGCTAGTCAATTCTATCTTATCATCTCTGAATTAATGTTATTAAAACCTACCATTAAATGAAGACATAAACAAAGGATAATTTAATATCAATTTTTTTTATTAATTATGCTCTTAAATATATAAGCATTTTTAGACTCTTGCCCCATGAAGTCCTAATCCACTTGAAAGTAATTCTATTTGTATTATCTCCTTTTTTTTTCTCTTCGCATTCCCTTATTTAGAAAAATTAGTTTTCAATTTTTTTTATTTAGAAACTAATTTTCAGAATGTAAAAGAAAAAATTTAAGCGTACAAGAAAAAAAAAAGGTGTAAATAGAACCATCCTCCACTCGAACTCTGATTAAACTGTCAAGAAGCTGCATTGAGCTAGTTCACTTATTCTATTTATTCATGTGTAAAGCCTTGTTGAATTTGTACCAAAAAAGTGAAAAACCCATTGTTGAACTGTTTTAAAAAATAATTATATCCTAAGGTTATATGTTTTTAGTTAATTTAATTCTTTTGTTGGCAATTAGTTGTACACGACTGAATCTGTGACAAATTGGTCTGTATAAATAATAGCATTAAACTAATGATACTTAATTTTTTTTTTATCCTTGTAATATTTACACTTTTTTATTTTAATGATTTTTTAAACATTTGTGATATTAAACTTTTTGGTGATAATTCTTGTTATTATCTATTATTAAACGTATGAATCAATTGACATAAAGTTATTAATTAGAGATTTTAAATTTAAGTGTTAAGTTTGCATCTACACTAAAGAGGGAGTTTTGTATGTTTGATTCAAACAAAATTATTTCCAATAAAAAACACACATGATTTATAAAAAAAAAAGTTCTTGCTATTTCCTAATCATGGTTAACTTCTAAGGTGACTAAAAAGTTAGGAATTAAATTAAAAAATATATAGTTCAAAGACTAAAATAAAAATAAATTATAAGAACTAAAAAAGTTGTATAAAATAATGTGTCATGACAAGATGGATTAATGATAACTAAGTAACAATAAAGACTAATGTCAAATTATAAGATTTTTAAAAAGACTAAAATAAAAAATTATGTATATTATAAGAACTAAAATATCAAATGAGCAGACTTCTATTATGAGAAAATAAAAAGAATAAATCATGGTCATTCAATTAAATCATAAAAAGTTAAAATTAAAATATAAAGTTATATGACTTTGAAATTAATCATATGATCATTAAATAACTTTAAATCCTAACTATTCATGTATAGTTGCATAATCTAAATTTATTTCTTTCACCCTTTCATATATACACTACACCATTTAATAACTTTTCATGAACACAAAATTAAATCATATGTCAATCATTTGATGTTATCTTATGTATATGAAATTTGACACAAATTAGACATTTGTTGACATATTATCTAGTAATTGATATTTATTAATATTTCAAATTACATATTATCAGTCAAAACAGTGTAATGGACAAATAATAAATTTTTTATTCACATGGGTTGTGCCCAGAGCAAGGCTTTCCGTTGAGCATGACAAAATATATCTCTTTGTTAAGTATTCACTATTATCCTTTGTTATACAAAGTAGAAATGTAGCTTCATAGAAATGCTTTAATGATCACCCCATCTTTCTTTGAAGCCAAAGGTGTCTCACTGCTGGTGTCTGCATAGTTGCAGGAGCATGACCAAAAGCAACTAATTATACAGGCAGTGAGGTACGTTTTACTTCAAAGAAAGGTGGAGGGCTCATTAAATCACTTCTATGAAGCTTCAGTTTCACTTTGCATAACAAAAGGATAACAGTGAATACTTAATAAGGAGATATATTTTGCCATGCTCAACAGAAAGTCTTGCCCCGGACACAACCCAATATCCGGGAGTATCTTCTGGTCCTCTCATCATTTCAGTTGTGTCAACAAACCTTTGAAGCTTAGGCGTGTGCACTGGCGCAGGGCGTACAGAAGAATATGTATTGGAACCAATGGTTTTGTCACCTGGCTTTGGATGACCCCTCTGTCCCTCTTTGGAAATAAATGCTAAGATGCCCCCAGACTTGATGCTAAGCTGGCCAAGACTGGAGGATTGATCCCACTCAGGTGTCTTCTGCAGAATGGCACCAGTTACTTTAGAGAAACGCAGCCTCAAAAGGAGACACTTCTTTTCAACTTGTAACTGAGCTCCTGTCACAATGGAAACACTATCATCCGACTCAACTGGAGCAGTACAAACGTATGAAAAGGAGTTCCATTTAACTTTCTTATGCAAGTTGCAGCTATATGAGTCACAAGACAAATAAGTATTTGCTTTGTCAGAAAGTGGTAAGGACTTGGGTAGAGAAGCCAGATGCTGCAGGTGAATGGCCAACCGGTTGCTTCTTCTCCCTTCCAATTGTAATCTTAGCCCAACTACTGGTCTATTACCTACATCTACCTGCCATCAAGGAAAAAGGAACCGATATTATAAAATTCATTATTTTATAATGTATAGAAGCTGCAGTTCTCCTAAGTTGCCAATAGTATGTTAGTACTTCTACTGTAACAAAATGTAGGTAAAATGCAGAGTGGACGTTTACTACCATCCGGGCCGTATACCCTATTAGCTACAGAATGTCACAGCATTATAGATAATTAAATCATGAACCATAATATTTCACATTCGCTCTATCTGAGTGAATAAATCAACAAACCACGTCATATATAATTAACAGGTATGTAGAGAAGCTACTCATGCCTTCTTTATGTTTATAGCAAAAAGAAAGAAAAAGGAGAGTAAGGTACATCTTTTTCTGCTCACAGTTTATTAGAAACACTGAAAGCATGGGAACCTTCAACTCATAAAATGCACTTAAAAAGTGCAAGATGGAGAACTTACTGGAATGGTATTTATGTAAAGCTTGGGACCCAAGACACTAAATCTTAGCCAGGTGTTCACTCGATGCTTCCAATGAGAACCTAGACGAATCTCACTAAGTACAGGTGCCCATTGTCTTGGTAACTGAAACTCACAAAACTGATGAAGGTCTTCAATCGGAGGTTTGTCTGTTTCAGCGGTCACAGTTTACATGCAGGTTCAGCTAATTCAGTTTCAAAAAGAGATTATTTTATACTCTGTTACATTTTATATAATTTAAAAAAAAATTGTTACAGGTATTAAAAAATATAAATCAATATTTTGATTTCATAAATGTATTATGTAACTTTTTAATATATCTTTTATTTCTTTAATTTATTAGTTTTTTTTATTTACTATACAATAACAACTAATTTTGCTAAAGATATTTTATAAAAAAAATATTTAATGTTTTATTGATTTGAAATAATTTTTTTTATTAAAATGTTTTATAAAATAAAACGAATGGAATACTTATTAGAGTTTTTTCATTCTAACCCTTTTAAGTTTACAACAGAAAAACCTGTTACTAATTTTTGGCAGTGGGCTAGACAAAGGAAAGTGGTCAATTGAGTTCCCTTCAAAGAATAACTTGAGAACTGTTTAGTTCGATAAAATGTATTCTAGAAACAACGTAAAAATAAGGCACATCCTTGTAATAAAAAATGAAAACAAGAAATGATTTTTTTTTCTTCTAAAAAGTAAACAAGCCTCTAGATTTTTTATCTGTGGATAAAACAATCTTTCATGACATAATGATTAATTTTTTGAAATTTAGGCAGAAAGGGAAAATGTTTACTACTGTTCTGAGAAATAATTGTGCAGCAAAACAAATGAAATATTAGCTTACAACGGAGATAGAGATTAATGGCATGGCTCACAAATCCACTTCCGGGGATACTTCTCAAAAGGGATGCCAGAGGAAGAAGGAACAATGATATTACGTCAGGTTCCAAGTCAATAGTATCCAACCATTCATTATGATACATCTTTTGGCTGCTTCCACCTCTCCTACTATGTATCATAAAAAGATTCTGCAAACCCAGTTGAGAGAATTTATGAATGATGAATGCAGTTAGGAAATTTAAAAAGCTTTTTTTGTTTGTAACATCTTTTGCATTGCACGAGAGGGACTTCGGCACAAATGCAGTGCATATAATAACAGAGCATAACAGAACAAGTCTTTCTTCATTATATTGGAAATTAACTATTAATGTTGTGACGCTAATAGTTACATTATACTATTTCTCAATGAAGGGGACATATTACACAGTAGCATTCTAAACAGAATTTAAAATTTCAAGATGAATTATTTCATTCTAAGAAGAGATAATTAAGGGCAGTATGGTACTAGGGAAGGTCCAACCATTCTGTCCAGCTGGACATGCATAAAATGAATAACATTCTCATGGAAGAAAATTTATAAGTTGGACGAGCAATTCCATATGTAATGCAAGGCACACACTATTTGCAAGTAAGAAATTATGGTTGCACTTGTAACATTTCATGATGCAAATATTATAACATGTAAAGCTGCAATGAGTTTAAATTTGTCACTAACTACATTACTGATGCATGAGTTAGCAAAGCTATAACTAGCAAATTAACTCAAAAAATTACATGTAAGTTAATGATCAACAAACAGAAATTGCAATAACAAATTGAATTTTTAAAATTTTATTATTTTTATGGGAATAATACTTTCTTTTAGCACAACGTGCATACTCAGTTTTATTTTTGAGGGGATATGGAAGGGAAAGGATTTTCTACAAGTCCTACCTTAGAATTAAACCAATCTATAAATATTCATGGAAAACACTTTTTTATAATAATTATTTTCTTTTTCCAACAAAACTAACAGAAAGACCACAGGAAGTCAATAAAGAAGTTCAATGGCACCTCTTTTTCGTCACACATGTCTTCAGAAGCCAGGCAATGATTGTCTGCAGAATCCTTGAACTTCATGTTAGCTGTATCCTTCAAAAGTTTCTGAATACCAGTAGGACCAAGATATGACGTATCCCCTTGTCTAAGATATAATACATTCTTCCCTCCCATGCTCACCCCAACTATGACATGAGTTCCAAAGCGTTCTATAAACCTTGCATGAATAAGTACAAATAATTTTATCATTGGGAAGTTACAGTTATACAATGTCAATTGTTTCGCTCAACGAAATCCCTTCGTTCATAATGCAATTTGCATTGATTAAAAGAGAATGATAATCGAATAATTAATGCAGAGCAGTGCACGAGGAGATGTTTGGAATATGCACATTGAAATTTATAAATTACGCTGTCATTAATGAAATTGATTTCATACATAATACATTATATCTGGTGAAAGAAAGCATTATACCTAGTCTATAAAAAGATTGAAATTAACAAAAAAAAGAAGGTTTGAACTTGCATTAGTTGGATGAGTTGTCGTTATTTGACAGAATGAATAATTTCGATCTTTAGGAACCATACAATACCTATCATGATCGTACAAGTCTGTTGGAATGGTAAGCACTGTGCAAGATAAGCTCATAATTTCTAAGCCAGAGAACACTTTTTTTTTTTTATACATGGAACAGTACTTGTTACTTCTTACTACTACAAGGCCTCAAGGGTCTTACCTTGCCAAGGCCTCAGGGTCCCATGATGATGGCACTGCTTCTTTGACGTGATCAAGGAGTTCACCTTGATGCCTTTCTAATTCAATGGCATAGCGTTTGATGAACCACCCATCATAAGCAAGAGACTTGATAGAAGCCAAATCTTTTACATTTCGACTAGATAACCCAAATGAAGCACAGAAATGACCAGATGCAGTTTGTCCTCCTAGGCACATTTCCTGGTTGAAGTGCTCCAACATCTGAAAAGACATAATGTGGTCACAAAAATTAACATCTGTCTAATAAGAGAAGAGCCAGCAACTCCGTCTCTCACAAACTATCTAATAATCGCTTAAAATGATTAAAAAACTACAAAATCATGAATAAGATTTATTAAATAAGAAGTGAAACCTACAAAATTATGACTTTTAATAAATTTTAATTAATAATAAAAATTGTTATAAAAGAAAGTATGTTAGAGAGTGTTATTAGAATTTGCAAAGTATAAAATCATGGTAACATAATATTCACAACATGCCTGTTGTAAGGTGAGAACTTCTGAATAGACTCTAATTGATTCCCCTCTGACACATTTGATAGAGTTTGGGACATTCGGAATTGAAACCCCTCCAGGAATCTCAAGATTACGGCAATGTTTCTCATCGACAAATATCAACCTTGAACCCTTCTTACAGTTGTCAAAACCTATATCTTGTGTTATGTCAAAACCCAACCCAATTGAGTTTATGGCTTGGTGGGCTGCTTCCAAACTCGAAGCTCTTGGTGCCATTACTCAATTTGAAGGTATAGAACATGGAAGCAAGGCAAATTTTAAAGGAGAAGAGGAAACTATCACACAACCAATTAAGATCAAGCCAAGTCAACACAAGCAAAGACTTAATTTTACAGAAAGAACGTTCTAGGAAGCTTCCTATTTCTTTTAACCGAAATTGGAGAGCTGAAGTTGTGTCATTGATTTCCCTTGCAGAACAGTAGAAAGAGGTAAGGAAGCAGGACCACGTACAGGGAGGTGTTGACTTGGTTGGATCACATCAACATAGACATACACGCGGAATATTCATTTCTCTTTTAACTTTGAAACTTTTCATAGGACACAATAACAAGATAATTTTCTCATGTTTGTCTATTATTTCATTCTTCATTTTAATTTTAATTAAAATATTTTTTCACCAAACAAAAGTATATAAAAATTCAAATTTATAAAGAAAAAATAATTATTTTAAAAATACTATTATTATAAAATGAACTTTAAATAATATAACTTCATTTAATTAAATTATAAATTTTTAATAAAAAACATG